>VZTY01014338.1:71847-94318 GCA_013400935.1 Turnix velox | reverse complement strand
TTGGTTGGGTTTTTTTTTCTGTTGTGTAAGCTAGATGGTTGTTCTCAACATCCCTCCATAGCAGCTGTTGGATCTTGGTTTGGGGTTTTCATTAAAGAAGGTCAAACTCTTCTAACGCTACAATGAGTGGCAAGGAGCCAGTTCTGTCTTTTAAATAATTTCATTTATCATGCTGGTACTAAAGTTACTAAGGCAGTATGGTCTTCTGAGTAGAACGTAGAGAATTTAAGGGAATGTGGTTTCTGTGGCAGTTTCTATTTTTGACTGTTTTCTGTCATTGGGAGTAAATTACTTGTGTTATGCAACTTAAAAAAAAAAAAAGAGTGTGTTTGCACTGTTTCAGATTGTGGGACCTGCTTCTGATTAAAATGTGATACTTTAGTAATTTCATTGAATTACTGATCATTGGATTTCTGAGCAAACAAAATGTATTTATATACTGAAATTTGACTATTCCATCTGTTAAAGTTTTCTAACTAGTTGGTAGAAAACACATGTACAGTGTAGTAGTAGTTTAGTGGTGAAACTTTGTGAGTGTGTAACAAATCATTTTATGAATTGATAACACGAACTTCTAAGTAAGTGCTGGTTATCTTTTCTGGATAGTCTAATTAATTGTGTGCTCTGGCAAAGAGAGTGCAGAATAAGTTCTGTAGTTCAGCCAAGGCTGAGTTTATTTGTTTTGTCATTTTAATTAATATGATCTAAGCTCTGCTCAACTAGCATTTGCTTCTTATAGGCAATTATTGTAATTAGCTGGTTGTCTGCTTGCTTTCCATTACAAATATGACTTGTCTTCAGCTTAAGGTGGGCAGGGAAATGATTAGGTGAATGCATGGTCTTTTTTTTTCATTTCACTACTGTATAGATTTTAACATGTTGAGAGTCTGTGGTAATTACTTCTCTAAAGCAAAATTGCATTTATAAATAAATCAGGTAATCTGGATAAGTTGTTTTGCTTGGTTTATTTTTCTCTTCCCCCCCCCCCTTTTTTTTTTTATTAAACCTTTGGCATTCCAGGGAGAAGTTGTTCATTTAAAAAATGTTAGTACAGTGAATTGTACAGCAGCTTGATCTGTGCATGATCCTCATGACTGCTGAATTAGTACCAAAGTGGGTGAGAGAGCAGTGCTAATGCCACACAAAAGCCTCAAGAAAAGTGGAATTAAAGATTTAGTTAGATCAAAGCAAGCCGTTCAACTAGTGGTTAGCGATTTGAATGAAGGATACAGACACCTCGTATTTTTCACACTCTGTTCTTCTGCTGTGGTAGGAAACATTTGTTAAATTTCCTTCTTAAATTGCTGGAGGGCAAATTCTGCTGAGCAGCAAGCAGTTAACATGGCAGGTGATGGAAAAAGGGGAGGAATGCGAGAGAATTTAAACCTGAACAGGAAGGCTGCTGCTTAGTGATAGTCTGAATCCATCCAAACTATGGGGATATAGAGAGGAAAGGTGACTTTTTGTACCAGCTCAGGTAGTCACTGTGTCCTCTGCCAAGCTGTTTCAGCACAGTAGGCTGGTGGAAAACTAACCTTGACAAAGAGGACAGTTTTGTGCTTATTTAGCACACTGATACTGTTGAGCCAAAGATTTAAGTTCAGGAGAAAGAGCAGAGAAGGGAGCAAGGGTATATATCATGGGCAGCATGATGATTGCTCCCACCTTCTAGGTTGGGGCAGAACAGCCACTGCCTAAGACTCTCAGTGGATTTGTTCTTACAGAAAAACTGCTTGGTTATGTTACAAGGGCAGACTTTGTTGAGCTTTATACTCTACAATTGATCATTGGGTTTTTTTAATATTTTTCAGCACTTGGAAGAGGTAATGACCGTTTGAATTACTTTTGTTAAAGACGAGGCAAATCAAAAGGCTCGTCAGACTGAAAGGGTGGTCATTCTACTTTAAAAGTAGGGCTGAGGGATGAGCTTTCAATTTTTATTTATAATGAAACAGAGGAAAAGACATAGATTAGACTCTGTTGCAACTGATGATTTGCAATAAATGTGAGATGCAAGAATGTTGAGTGAAAACTGAGTGTTAGCAATACCAGGGGTTTGTGTGCTCTGGTAAAGGAAGCAAGTTTTTTATTGAATGTGTTTGTCTTAGAATCACAGAGATAGTCTGCCACTGGGGTTTTTTTCAATACAATTCCTGCTTCTAACTCTTCAAAATTGCACTCTAATACTTGAACATGATCAGCTGTGTCAGATGTTTCTTTTTCTTTCTTTTTTTTTTTTTTGAGTAAGGAGGGAGTTGTTGAATTTGGTGGTTTGGGTTGTTTTTTGCTTAACAGGAACAGTGTCACAACAGACATGGTTGAAAACTTGCATTGCTGTTTAGGAGGGATTAAGAATTAGCCTTTTCTTCCTAAAAATATTAGCTGTTACATGGCTGTTCATCATTTTAGAAAGGTACATTCATAGACTTCTGTGGAAAAAGAGATACCAGTTGATTTTTTTCTCTTTGCTGCAGTAACTTCTGGAGATATTGTTGTCTGTAAATCTGTGATAGTAAATTTTACTGGACTCATTTTGAAAACACACTGTCAAAATTTCTTTAGACACTGATTGTTAAGAATGATTCACTGACAACAAAAAGCTGGGGAAGATAATCTAGAAAAAGCAGCCTCAGTATTGATGTCCATGTTGCTGGTACAAATTCTTATGTGAAACCCATTGTAAGCTGGTTTTCAATTCAGTGAAGCTTCTCAGCTGTTACTCTGTGCTACAGTTGCTTAATGAAAAGCTGAAGTGCACTGTTGAAAATGTGGCAAGCCAGCAGAGGGTAGGAAAAATGGGAAAATTAATGTAGTAGATGTGCAAGCTGAGAGAGGGAGAAGAGCTAGAGCCTGAAGTATAGGCAGAAGTAGATGATTATCTTTCCCACTGTTGGTGAATGTTACAGAAGATGACTACAGAAAATCTTGACTTTGCAAGAGGCAAGCAGAGAACTACCAGCATTCAAGGCTCACATAGGGAGAAAAGACATCAGAATTCAGGGAAGGTTACACTGATTTTCCAGCAAAGAAACTGTGAATATATGAACTTTGCATCTTGGAGTGCAAATGCAGAGATGAGATACTGAGTTATTACCCCTGTTTGTGTATGTACTCTTGCCTCTAACACTTTTCTTTCAGGTTAGTCAGTGCATCATTCCAGCTAAGAATACCACATACCACAGGTTTCTAAAGTATTTTCTGACAAAGTGGACCTTAGCTCCACAAAAAATTGAATTGGTTCTGTAAGAAAGAAGCCTGAAAGAACTGACTAGAATAGTACTGGACAGCTGTCGCTACAGATGTCATCCTTATAAAACAGTTTTCAAATCAATTGCTTGATTATTATTCTTTTTAATTACTCAGTTGGTTCTGTCAAAGTATTCTCCATCATATGATAATCCAAATGCAGTTTAAAGTGTGCCCACACAAGTAATGGCTTTTCTTCTCTTTGCAGAACAGATTTGAACTCTCAGGTGAATCACAGACCTTAGAACTGGGAGATGCTGCAGAATTTGAGTACTGATACTGGGTGCAAAAAGTATAAAAGATCATTTGCTTTGTGGTGTCTGAGACACTGTGTATTTTGACAAGCAGCAAAAGATGTGAGAATAACTTTGTGGCTTACAGCCTCTCATTTGTGGAGCCAGTCTTCCCTGAATAGAATGGATTTAGGCTTCTTCTGTATCTGATTTGCCTCTGGCTTGAAATAGGTCATCTTTATTACATTGCAAGACGGTGCTTACTTGAAGAATTAATGCACAGTTATCCACAATAGGCAGATACAAGTTGATATATTCCAGTATATCTGGAATATTTCCAGTTTTCTGCTTGCCTGTGTCCACGTTAGCCTGCGTCAGCTTCCTTGTGTCAGCAGCACTAAAAGGGGAATCAAATCTAATCTCCTGTGATAGAGAATAACCTTAACCTTATGCTACCAGATAAGACAGAAAAAAATAATTTGAGGCTTTTTTTGGAAAAGTGATGAGGTTATCCAGGCTCTGAAGGACTCATTGCGTTTTCGTGGAACTACAAGTGAAAGAGTGTGACTCAAATAATGGCACTGTTTCCTTGGGGAAGAGCCTGGACTTGCAAGTAGACAGTGCAAGGTGTATTGCAGATTTAGCTGAGAATACATTAGGCAAGCTGGCAATAGTCTCTTCCTTAGGCTGGCATTGGGTTTTTTTGTATTTTTATGAGATACATGACAGCTGTGGTTTTGTAGCTTTCTTATAGTGCAGAGTTTTATAAGTGTAGCGGAGTGCTCTTGAAAGTTATAAAAACATGTTTGTTCTTTCTTAATGATCTGCAGGCTTCTACAGCTTTACTTCTACATGAAGTGTGAATCAAGTGTGGGTAAAGGGATTACTGAGTGATCTCGTGGAAGGAATTGTATTTGTGTGTGTACTTCTGGCTTTAAAAACTTGGGTTTCTTCCATTGTCAAGCAACAAGGTCTTAGGTTCAGAACTGATTGCTAAAGGGATTCTTATATTTCATGGCTTTGCTTCCCCTGTTGTTAGGTCAATCTTTGCTGCTGTCCTAGGATAGGTGATGGCAGGACTAGAAATAGTGGGTATAAATTGGAAGAGGGTAAATTTAGGCTAGATACAAGAAAGAAGTTCCTTATGGTGAGGGTAGTGAAACACTGGAAGAGGTTGCTCAGAGAGGCTGTGGATGCCCCCTCTGTGGAGGTGTTTAAGGCCAGGCTGGAGGTGGGACTGAGCAGCCTGATGTAGTGGGAGGCATCCCTGCCTATGGCAGAGGGCTTGGAACTTGATGATCTTTGAGGTCCCTTTGAGGTTTTCCTTCCATTGAATTGAAGTAGTCATAGATCCTGCATAGTAGGTTGCAACATACTTGCAACAGGGGTTGATTCTCAAGGATCTGCCTAGTCAAGGGATGCTTTGTGCATTAACATGTACAGTAATATGACAAACAAGCAGGTAAAATTTATTTATAAGTATAAATAAGTAGAATTTGCCACTTCAAGGGAAATTGTGAAGCTTGGAAATTTGCCATGGCATGTTTGTTCTTGTATCTGCTTGATTAGGGACAGAATATGCTAGTCAGTACTGGATTTGTGAAAGTTTTCTTCAGCTTGTCAGAAGACTCCTGATGAATGTGGCATGTGAAATAGGTTTCCCATTTCTTTGAGCAACTAGTAGTGGTTTGTTGCAATGGTTGACTTTGATACATTTCCTTCTGCTTTCAACTGTGGAAACAGTCATTTGAAAATGATAGAAATCCATATAAAGTTTGCCTGTAAGACTTCTGAACAGGCTCTTGGATTAGATGGATGATAGGTAATTCAGAGGAGTGTTTTCAGCTCTTCCACTAGACTTTAACTCCAGCTTCTTTGGGTGAAGGCGTTTTTTGGCATGGCAGCTGGCAGTAAATTCTGAAATTTAAAAATTTCTTCATTAGTTTTTGCTCTTGTTGTGGTATTAAGTTAGCAGGGAAGATTTCTGTACTCATTACAAGCTGTTTGAATCTCTTGCCAGCATCTCCTGAATAACAGGAGATATTGGATATTGGATATTGGTGTTGCCGACTTATATTTGGTAGTAGAATCATAGAATAGTCTGGGTTGTAAGGGACCTTAAAGATCATCAAGTTCTAACCCCCTGCCATAGGCATCTATAAGTGAAAAGAGAGCAAGGCAGTATTTATGGGAAATAATGTATGAGCAAGGAAGATATTCACTATCAATCTTAAAAAAAAATTATTTGGAAGCACATCAGATGAGTTCATTCTGCTCACTGGTGATCTGCTGGTGAGGCCATACCTGGAGTTCTGTGTCTAGTTCTGGGCTCTGCAGTAGAAGAGAGACAGTCCAGTGATGAGCTAAAAAAATATGATTAAGGTTCAGTAAATAAACAGAGCCAGGCTTTCAGTGAGTGCCCAGTGACAGGCAACTAGCACAAACTGTGAAAGCAGGAGGGCTCCCTCTGATCTTCGGGAAGCACTCTGCAAATAGAAGACTAGGTCTGAATTTAATGGATGTTGTTTGCACTGGTTATTTCAGGTTTGATCGATCTCCTTCATCAGCCTTTGTAGTTGATACTTAGTTGATACTAAGTTCAAAATCTTGCAAGGAAATACTTAATGTGGTTTTGATAAACTTGGCAAAAGACCTATTCTTAAAAGCTGTTTATCTGATAGTTTATGAATTTCAAATCTGGTTTGAGTTTTTCTCTGTTAATCTCTTGAGCAAGCTGTGCCTTACTGATTGGATGAACAGGATAGCTCTGCATGCTCTTTTACTGATAATGAAATACTTTTACTAGAATCATAGAATCAGAATAGTTTGGTTTGGAAGGGATCTTAAAGATCATCAGGTTCCACCCCCAGTGCCATAGGCAGGGACATCTCCCACTGTTACGGGCTTCTGTTTAGATATCAAGAAAATATCATTTATTTGGCTTGTGAGAAGTACTCTAGGCTCCTTTTTGACTATAAATATTTTGAATTTTCTGTTTTAGGTGTGGAATATCAAACAGATGATTAAATTAACACAAGAACATATAGAGGCACTGCTAGACAAATTTGGAGGAGAGCATAACCCACCATCGATATATTTAGAGGTAAGTTTACATTCAAGTGCATATGGTTAGATTACCTATAGTAAAAGAGAATACTCTCCTTGTGAATTAAGAACTTCACTATTTCCTTGGAGATGGAAAGAAACTATATGGGATTCCTGATGTGCATCAATAGAAGGTCAATGTCATGAATTTATAAATGTGTTGGTGCAATTGAAATATAAAGCATTACTTTTAGAATGGGGGAGATAGATTGTTTGTGTATAATAGAGAAAGGTGTGTTGTGTTATTAAAGGCAAATATATACTTGAACACATGAAAACATATATTACCTATTAAAGCAGCTGACTTGGTTTTTTTTCTCTTTGACAAATCAAAAAAAAAGCTCTGAATCAAAAGGAACTTCTTATAAGTAATACCTTAAATTGTAGTTTGGAGTAATATTTTCAAACTGTTTATTTTGTAAACTAACTACAAATTAAACTTCTGTATTCTTTCATCACTCCAAATTCATAAAGTCTTATTGATATAGGACCATTAAGAGCATTATAAAGGACTGCTTGCATAAGTTACATCTATTAGGAATTGAATAGGTGTTGACTTGCTTCAAGCTCTCCCCTTTTCTTGGTTCTCTCAGGTATTGAAATAACTGGAGGTCAACTGGATTTCTTTTTTAGTCTTTTTAATTGTAATTGCTGCATAAAGGCACTGAGTAATAAAAAATAAAGATCTTGGTATTTGTAGTACCTCAAGCTGTTACTTTAATATGTCAGAGCAGGGCACTAGCTTGATTATACAGTTGTTAACATAACATCCTTAACAGTTAAGGTCAACTGAGGCTTTTTATAGTTGCTTTACTTATTGCTAATTGTGGAATAGGAGTATTGAATGAGTGCTAATTGCCATTTTAACTATTCAGTGATGTATAAACATAATTCTGTTTTCGTATGAGCAGGTTCATTTCATATGTCTGGATTTAAATTGGCCACATGAATGCTGATTACATCCCATTATAGAAATAATAACATTTTAACCTGCTCTAAGCCTGGATTTCAGGTAGTGAAAATGATGGTTTATTTTAGCCATTTTTCTCATTTCTATCTAAATTAATACTGAGATGCCTGCACTGGAAACTTTTAGAATATTCTCCAGTTCGTTGTTATGGAAAGGGGCATTTACAGTCATAAAATGTCTACTAGAAANCTGGAAACTTTTAGAATATTCTCCAGTTCATTGTTATGGAAAGGGATTACTGTGATGATGTAGAGAGTATGTTAAGTGTGAAATTGTGACTACAAACTTTGAAGCTTGAAGCAGGTTTGCAAGTTTGGTTCCCTGTGCTGTGGAGATGAAACAGGCTCATCAGCAGCGTTGGGAAGCCCTGCCAAAAGGAGTGTGGTGTTCCCCTGCTGCAGTGTGAGTTCTGCTGGATCGTGAGGCCAGTCTCATGCTGACTTGGTCTAGTGCTGCTTGAAAGCATTAAGCTATTGGAAGGCAGGTGGGAGTGATAGGGATTCTGGTTTTTTTCAGTTGAATTATCCCATGAGAGAGGTAGTCCTGTGAAAGGAGCCCACCACTATTGGAATGAAAAGGCTTGCTTTTCCCAGCTCTTTGATATGTTCTTTGAATACCTTTAAGTATTCAATGGATAAGAGACTTCCAGTGACTAACCTAGTGACTGGAAGGAAGGAAAATTCTGATTTTGTTGCATTAATTTGTTATCCAGTTATTAGTAGTTTGGACTTTATTATGATGAAGTCTAACATGCCTCAGAGTGCGGCTAAGGTTAGAGCTTGCAGCTGTGAGCCAAGAGAGGAGAATAACTTTCATTTTGGATAGTCATTATCTTATATTAGATCATCCTCAGATGGATTGGTTGTAGTAAATAGAATTAAATGCTGCAAACCAGTCATTTGATTGTAGTTTTCCTGAGGTAGAGCTGAAGTGGGGGTGGGAGAAGAAATACTTTACAGAGCAAGATAATTGTCTACTCTCCACTGTTCATTTCAGCCCAGTAGTGGCTGTCTGGTACATCCTTTTTGTGCATTTCCTATCTTTTTGGCTGCTTTTGGCTTGGTCAAGAATAGAAGCTGCTTTCTATTGTTGGAGTTTGTAGGAATTTACCTGAATCTAATCTGTGAGTGCTGATGAAAATATTTTGACTATGTGTATTCCTCCATTTGTCAGAAAAAGACCCAGGACAACCCTGGTTGCAGCAAGGTAGGACAGAGCTGTGTGTAAAGAGATACTAATGCAGTGTGGTAAAGTGTGGAAGAACACATTTGTTCCTAGGAAACTAAGAAAATATAGTAGGCTTTTATGAATAAAAGAACAGGAGAGTATGTTGAGTAAGTGTAACTCAAATCAACTGTCGGTTGATGACAAACTCAACATGAGCCAACAGTGTGCACTTGCAGCCAAGAAGGCACCAACCAAATCCTGGGTTGCATCAAGAGGAGTGTGACCAGCAGGTCAAGAGAGGTTTTTACCCCTCTATTCAGCACTGGTGAGACCCCACCTGGAGTTACTGTGTCGAGTTCTGGAGCCCTCAACACAAGAAGGACATTGAGCTGTTGGAGAGGGTCCAGAGAAGGGCCACGAAGATGATCAAAGGGTTGGAGCAACTGTCCTATGAGGACAGGCTGAAGGAGTTGGGGTTGTTCAGCCTGGAGAAGGCTCAGAGGGGACCTCAGAGTAACTTCTCAGTACCTGAGGGGGTCCTACAGAAAGGCAGGGGAAGGAATTTTTAACATAATATCGGATGGGAGGACTAGAAACAATGGATATAAATTAGAGGGGGATAGATTTAGACTAGACATAAGAAAGAAATTCTTCACAGTGAGGGTGGTGAAATACTGGAACAGGTTGCCCAGAGAGGTTGTGGATGCCCCATCTCTGGAGGTGTTCAAGACTAGGCTGGACAGGGCACTGGGCAGCCTGGTCTAGTGGGAGGTGTCCCTGCCTATGGCAGGGGGGTTGGAACTCGATGATCTTTAAGGTCCCTTCCAACCCAAACTATTCTATGTTTCTATGATTCTATGAAATGGTTCAATCCTTCTAACATGCATAAGAAATAACAAAGTCTCTATGTACTGAGTTGCTCTGTGATGTTGGCCCTGTTAGTTTTGTACCTGGGCATCATCACTGACTTGCATGCATGAACCCCTTCTTTCCCACCATGCCTTCATGCCTGTGCTGTTGTCTAAGTCTTGATGCTGTGGTCTGTGTATCTCCAAATATATTTGTAAAAATATTTGTATGTTGAATATAAGACATACACTTTAAGAAGTGTGGCTTAGTTTATAGTTGGTCAAGAAGCTGACAAACTTTTCTTTCTGGGCTCATCCATGAGGATTATTTTTATTGTTGCAGACTTTTTTTTTAATTAATTCTGGAGGGGGTTCAATGCATTTTACATCAAAAAACTTTAAAACTGACAGCTACTGTCACAGCCATCATTTTAGGACTCGTCAATTGATTATGAAAGAGGAATGGATTTCTTGAAATATCAAAATTGATTGACATACGCTGAATTAAATTCTGCATATATATAATTATTCCTGCAAGCAGGTGTACTCGGATTTGAGTATATCTTCCTGCTTTGACTCACATCTTTAACTGATGGCCTTAAAAAGGTGAGAGTAGAGCAGCCTACAGGTCTGCTCAGGCTGCTTTGGATTGGAAAATGTTGCACAAAAGTGTAGCTGGAAGGAATTGCATAGCTTGTCTCTTATCTCTCTGGGCAGGAAAGGAAGGCCTCAGGAAAGAGAGCAGGGCTGCAGAGGGTCTTCTGATATAAGGTACAAGGGTAGGAAATGGGATGAACAGAAGGAAGAAAAGAACATATGCCATTAACCAAACAATTTCCATCTAATTATTGTAATTAGTAATACTTCAGGGATCTTATCAGTGTACTCCAGTATAATCACAAGGAAAAGTTTTCTGCTTGTTCCAGTGGAAAACCCTAATAAATATAGTAAGCAATGACTGTATCAAAATCCAAACATTTATAGCTAAAATTCTTTCCTAGATAAGAAAGGAAGAATTCCTTGATTTTTGACTAATTTCATCCTTTTTGTGTATGTATCTCAGATCTAACAGAGTCCTGGATATCATTGTCAAATAATAGAAATAACTTCTTGAGTCAGTAGGTACTGAAACATCACTAATAGCATTTCTCTTTTCTTCTTGAAAAGGGGCTACAGGAGCTCCTTGTTAGGGTTTGCCATGCTATTTGGAAGCATTCTTTATCACAGCAGCTGAAAGCATCAATGATTTTTGTCTTCCCACATAATTTCTTCATGCGTTACATCTGTCCTTGAAGTGCTGTTTCCCAAAATACGCAGTTCATGATTCACTGTGGAAAAACCCTTTTCATGAGAGTTTGTATAAGCATTGTAAATATTGGAAATCTTTATTGCAAAGAAGCCTAATATTAATGATGCTGTGAAAAGCTGGGATTCAAAAAAAAAAATGTTAAAATAAGCAGTTGTGTATTCTGTAATGGCCATAAAAATGGATATTCTGATTTTTTTTTTTTTTTCTGTCTCGTCTCTGCTGTTGAAATGTTGATGAAAAGGGTAACTTAAGTTAGGGAAAATAAAATAAAGATTTGTGTATTTCAACTTGGCATTGGCACCAAATGCTGTTCACAAACTGAAATGGATTGTGCGGATGCAGACTGAAGCAAAGCAGTCAGCTCAAACTTAGAACAGACAGATCACGCTTAAATGACTCTAATCAGATTTGTTAGCCTTTGTAGACTGTTAATGACTGCCCAGGGATGCCTAACATATTTAAACTTCCAAAATGCATTCTGTGTCCTTCTTGCTTTGTGGTTATGCATACAGTATTAACTACTGTTGCTTCATCTGTGAGAATTTAAAATGAACAATATTAGCCTATTTGTGTGTAAATAGCTCTTTATGTGATGTGAAGCTGCATCCAGAGCCTCTACATTACTGCAGCTAATAGTACATGAGTAAACTGTCTGCCTGCATTCATTTTTTATTGTCAACTCCACACAAAATAAAACAATACATAAATACATAGATAGAATGATAGCAAAATGTCAGTAAGAATATCTTAGTAAGTTTTAAAACTCAATGAACTTTCTTGTGTTGTCCTAAAGTGATCTTCCTCTTCCCTTCTCTTGGAAGCAATTTAATGAGGGAATGAGGGACGTAGAGGTATGTTTGTCCCAAATTACTGCAGTTCTTTCTTTCTCTTAATTTTCTCTCTTCCTGGGCTATTAAAAATATTTTATTCAGAGGCCTTGCTATTACAGCTCTTGAGAGTTTGGCTGTTGAATTTCAGGAGAGTATTTGATTCCTCATTCCTGTTTATCTGAAGAATCCACACAAGAGGTCAAATTAATTAATTAAAGAAGATTACCCCTTTACTTTTCTAAAGGATGTTTATCAGACCAGCCAGAAGATACAGTCTCAAAGGGATGCTAGTGCTGAATATCGGGTTGTTTCAAATTGCCAATGCAATTCCAGGACAATGTTAACTGCATACAGGCACTGGGAAACATGGCAGTTCACTGGGGAAATTCATGTTGATTTTTACCAGGCTCCTAACAGATGCTGATCAAATATGTTGGACCAAAACTGGAGTGTCTAAAGTTAGACTAAGTACAGATTTAGGAGTCTTACTAAATGAAGAAGTCCTGACGTACATTACTGTCTATCTTCAGCTCCTGTTTAACTTTGTGGGATTTACATTTGATCAACAGCCTAAAAGGTCAGACATCTTTTAAATAGAAACACAATCTCAGTTTCAAAGACAAGGAAACTAGTTTAGGCTTCTAAGAGTTGCAATTTGTGGGTATGATCTAAAATCAATTCAGGAAGGGGAAGAGCATGGTAAAACCAGTTGGTCTGCTTGAGTTTAGACCAAATTTCTAACCAGATGTGATGGGGGTAGGGAGGAAAAGAAGCTGCATTTTGATATTTTGTCCCAGATTAATTTAAAAAAAAAATTGTTGGTTTTTTGTTTCCTTAGATGTTACTACTAAAATGTATGACCCGGTTATGGTGTAAGAAAGAAATTTCAAATAATTTGCAGTATAAAAAATACACATATTTTTGAGAAAATATCAGCATCTGGTCAGCAGAACTCTTGGCACATAAATGCAGCATCATGCAAATTCTGTTGACTTCAGGGCTCAGTTTTTGCATTGTTGATGGGTTGCATCATATGATCAAAGGGTTGGAGCAACTGCCCTATGAGGACAGGCTGAAGGAGTTGGGGTTGTTCAGCCTGGAGAAGAGAAGGCTCAGAGGGGACCTCAGAGTAACTTCTCAGTGCCTGAGGGGGTCCTACAGAAAGGCAGGGGAAGGACTTTTTAACATAATATCGGATGGGAGGACTAGAAACAATGGATATAAATTAGAGGGGGATAGATTTAGACTTGACATAAGAAAGAAATTCTTTACAGTGAGGGTGGTGAAATACTGGAACAGGTTGCCCAGGGAGGTTGTGGATGCCCCATCTCTGGAGGTGTTCAAGACTAGGCTGGACAGGGCACTGGGCAGCCTGGTCTAGTGGGAGGTGTCCCTGCCTATGGCAGGGGGGTTGGAACTCGATGATCTTTAAGGTCCCTTCCAACCCAAACTATTCAATGATTCTATGAAGAGGGATCAGTCTACTCACTGCTTGTGTGACTACATTGCAGGATAATGTTTAGCTTGGAGAAGACAAGGAATTTTGCATACTTTTGCATGCTAAAGAAAGCATCAGGCTCTCTTCAGACATGCCCGGCTGAAGGGGAAGAGGCAATGTCCCAGACAGCATCAATTGAATTTCATAAGAGAAGATTCTTCATGAGTGTGGGTTTTTGAGCTGTGGAGCTGGTTGCCTAGAGGGTGTGTAGTCTCCATCCTTTAAGACTTTCAAAACTTGGTTTGCCAATACCTTGAGCATCCTGATTGAATTTCAAAACTAGCTCTGCGTTAAACAGGTGTTTGGACTAAGTGACTTCTGGGGATACCTTCCAGTCTTTCTTTTTCCTCCTGTGATTCTGTATCAAGCTGAAGGCATTGCTTTAAGTTTTCTTGTCAAACATAGATCAATTTTTCAAGGGGCTATGTTAATTGAATGGATTTCCTCCTGAAATACCTTCAAATTTCTTCATTTAACAAATTCCTTGAATATTCTGATGAATTTTCTTCATGCTGAGGATAATTGATTTTAAATTTTTGTTAGTTTTTGAAAAAAAAAAGTTAGAAATCAACCTTGCAGTTGTCCCAGAGGGCCTTGAGTGGCTTGGAGGTTTGTTTAACTGTTGATGCCTGGCTGCTAATACAGCTGTGCTTCTACAGGTCTCTGTTGTAGACTGGTCAGCTCTGTGCCATGATCTCTTTTTTTTTCCATCAAAAATACTTGCCATTGGTCAGCTTTGCTCTTGTGATCTTTCAGTTGAACTCCATATTTCTGTGTTCTGTTGACTTGGTGCTGTTGACTCTTGAAGGTCAATGGGTTGTCATCATCAGCTGAAACCAAAGTTAATCTTGGTGAAAAGGGGGTTTTATTTCAGCTATTCCGTTTCTGCTGCTTGTACTGTTGCTCCTTTTTGTATAAAAAGAATTAATTTTTTTAAGAAAAAAAAAGTATTTAAAGTAATCTAATCCATTTCTAGTTCTGTCATGTTTTATTATAGGATCTGCTACCATGATATTGAGTAACAATATAATAATTGAGAGCTTTTGTCTCTGTAAAAATAGGTTTTCATGCAGAATCTAATGGTTTAGAGCCCAAAGCCGTGAGCAGCTCCTAGCTTTCCCTGCTCATTGTTTATTCTCCTAAAATAAATGGTTTGACTTTGAGTTTGCATTAGTGACAGATTAAACTGCCAGTGTAAACATTGTAGGATTGAGTATTTTGAAAGATGTGTGTAATTTTGTGAAGAAACTAAAGGCTGCAAGTATCCGGAAGCAATGTAACGTTGCGTGTGTTCAAATAGTATTTTGCAATGTTGATGAGAAAAGGAAGTAAGTATTTTAAAATGTATCAGTGAAATGGCAACAGTTTATGATTCTTAGTTTTTGTTTACTGAAAATAATTCTTGACACATGGAACTTTTAACTGGAATTTACATGAAAAGTTGGTCCTGGAAGACACTTATGGAGAAACTTACGTTCCTGCACAGCCAAAAAAGCCATTGTTTATAATTGAGTAACATTTCAGTTTACTTTTGACAGTAGAATTGGAGTAAGGTGAAAATGTTTTAAGTTTCTAAATTTGAGGTCTGTTCATGAAATGCTAGACACCTTCAGTTTTCAAAAGAAATAGTTACTAATTCTCAGTTTCCTGCAACTTGTGTCCATTTATTAAAAATGGAAACCATAAAATTTAGAGCTGTGTTTGTTCACCACCATTCTTTAAAATACTTTTTATTTCTCACTATCAAATTATGTTTCTGGCTGCTATGATGAGGATAATGACACAAATTTTGAACATAACTCCTTTCTGGGGAATGTTAAACTTTCACAAAAAGGGAGGAGCCAGCCACTGTGTGCTCAACAAAACCTGCTTGGGCTGGATGAACCTGCACATACAACCTAAAGAAAGAAATTAATGGTAAAATGTAATATTTGAGATGAAGGGTGACGGTTTTAAGCTAGAGCAGGGCAGATTTAGATTGGATTTTATGAAGAAGTTCTTCAAATGAGGGTTGCCCAGGGAGGTAGGTGAAGGCCACTGCATGTAGACCCTCCAGACATTTGGGTCGGTTCCATTCTCTTATATCTTTAATTAACAACAAGTTACTGACAGAAAACTTGAGGAAAGAAACTTTTTAACTTACAAAAGAAGTTTCTTTCACTAACAGAAATATCCTTTGTGGCACTGAAAATTTATGCATCTTGGTCTTGATGAGATCTTAGCAAGCTAAGTAGAATATTATCTTCCCTACTTAGTTGTTTGTAAGGTTTGTAAAATCTTTGTTTCTTCATGTCTTTTTGGTTAACATGGACAAGCTTATGTAGCATGAAACACAAATTCCTTAACTGACTGTAAGTCTTGAAAATACTTTGTACTAATTTGCATTGTAAAGAAATAATTGAGATACTTGGATACCGATCAATATTTTGTTACAGAAGAAAAATTGATGGCAATAAACTTGAAACAAAATTATTTACCAATTGTCTGTGTGTTAGAGCTTGACAGTAATGTTTAACTTGGCTGTATTTCATAAAAAATGAACAGACAAATGTGAAGTGACTGAACTTGTTAAAGAAAATTGGTTGGTCTATAATTAGGTTTTACGTAAACTTGGAAAATCAAATCAATCTTATACAAATGATAAATTTTTCAGAGGATCACTTTTAGATATAACTTCGTAGCAAGATGGAACCTAGTTGTGTTCTAACTGAAGCAAAGTTTTTTGTGTGCTATCTAGTAAAAAAGGTTAGTGATAGAGATGAAGGATGTTGAACAATGATCTAGTTGAGTTTTCAGATACAGAAGATAAAAAAGCAGATTTTAGCTTAATTATTAATTATTGAGCTAGATGTATTTAGCTGTCTTGCTACCGGAATGATGGATGCAGCTGTAGTTCTGCAGTACTTCACCAGTGCAGCTAACATTTGATAAAAATTACTGTCTTTAACATAGTTTTGAATTAGACTATTTAGTGCAGGGCCTTTGAAACTGTGACTTATGTTTTCTTTTAACCATTTATGCATTTCATTCATTTAAAAAAATGTTGTTTAAGAAGGCTTAATATAATTGAATTGAAAGCTATTTCTTCCTCGTGTCCTACTCAGTAATTTTACCAGACCAATTTGGTTGAATTCCTGGGAAATCTGAGTTTGTTTAGAATGTGTTTTGTTTCACTTTCATTCTGAATTTAAATTTCTGGTTTCATCTGCATCATTAAAACAGCTTCTCTTCATTCCCAGGCCTATGAAGAGTACACCAGCAAACTAGATGCTCTACAGCAGAGAGAACAGCAGTTACTGGAATCAATGGGGAATGGAACTGATTTCTCTGTCTCCAGTTCGGCTTCAACAGACACTGTTGCATCATCTTCCTCCTCTAGCCTCTCTGTAGCGCCTTCATCACTTTCAGTTTATCAGAACCCCGGTGATATGTCACGGAATAACCCTAAGTCTCCACAGAAGCCTATTGTTAGAGTCTTCCTGCCCAACAAGCAAAGGACTGTGGTGAGTCACTTTCTGTTCATATACGTGTAACCTCAATATTTCCTGTATCTCTCTCTCTCTCTGTATGAGAAGGTTAATTTGCAAGGTGAAAAAATTCCTGTATGGAGGTCAAAGAGGTTGTGCAAATCACTATTTGTGCTCTGGCACACGCGGTTGTTTCAGTATGTTGGCTGTTTCCTGCAAGATCAATGTAAAGTTGTCTACTGTAGCAGCAATACAGAATATGAAACTTTCAGGAGTTGTGTAACAATGAAGATACCTCAAGAAATTGAGGTATCTAGTTGTGTTACTAAGTTGAACTTCATTTTGTAGACCTAATAAATTACCCCTGTTTTATTGCTGGGACATGGTGCTTGTAGGAACTTGTAGGAGTGTTCAGGTTACTTGCCTTGGAAACTGCAGTCCTTTTCTCTGAAACTTGAAACTCTGCTCAGGCTATTGAGCAAGTCAGCAATTTTGTGTAGGGTGACTCTTAATGTAGTTACTCTGTTATCAATATTTATTGATTCTATGTGTAATATGTTGAAAATTAAGGAGATTCCATAATAAAACCCAATTCATAATGAATTTTCTACTAACTGCCAGCAAGCAGATGAAAGGCTACTAGTCTAAAAAGCACCCACATGCTGTTTTTAGTGTGCTCTGAGATTACTTGCTGTAGTAATCTGTTCTTTTGATCTGTTCTTTCTTCATAACCTCTGGCTTTGGAAACAGACCTACCATCTCTCACTTGTGCCCATCAGCATCAAGCTTATGTAGCCATGATGGGAATTTTGAGTTTCAACTGTACGGGATAACTTTTGATGTAATGGGTTGACCCATCAGACTCCCTTTAGGAAGAAGCTCCTTTCCATGAGGGTGCTGAGGCACTAGAAGAGGTTGCCCAGAGAGGTGGTAGAGGCCCCATCCCTAGAGGCATTCAAGGCCAGGCTTGAGCCACCTGATCTAGTGCAAAATGTCCCTGCTTACTGCAGGGAGGTTGGTCTACATGACCTTTAAAAGATCCCTTCCAACTCAACACATTCCGTGATATGACCCAGGAAGGAGTTTCCTTGTGAAAATATGTGGTACCTGCCAGTAGGGCCTCTCCCAAGCCCCCATTCCATCTGGCTGTTAAAATAAGGACAGAATGTCTCCTACAACCAAACTCAAAGCTTGGAGAGATTTTAGTAGTTGCAGGATTGCAGAAAGCTTCCCTCTATCCCAACTTTAACTGCTTTCAATTAATAACTTCGTCTGAATTTGTTTTTTTTTAATATTGCAATATTATTTTAGTCTTAAATCCACTTGAGGAGGGGAGAAATCCTGTCAGATACTAGGAAAGTCTGTTAATTTTTATGTAAATGCCATGACAGTTCTTGAATTGACTAGAATTAAGTTGGTAGTGGAGAACCAACCTCATTATTTGTCTTTGAGCTTACTCTGAAGCAGCCCCAAGTTCTACAGCAGCCTTCTGCTATTTGTTTAGAGCTGTTAAAAAATGCAGGAAATGGGGGAGGAATGCTTATGTTTCTGAGTAGATATCTAAGTTTTTGTTTATTAGTTGTATTGTTTGTGTGTATGACCAAGCAAATACATCTGGTTAAGCTGGCTCCAGTTAGAGATGTAAAACATGAGGAAACTGATGGATTACAAAGAAATGAGACCACATTGATCAGTGTAAGCAATTTCTGTGCATGGCTAGTGTAGCTGATAACCAATTTTCCTGTGTGAAGCAGAGTGGTGGGCAGTGTTTTCAGTACTGTAGGAAAATGCTTGAGGGTATTTGTTGAAGCCTAACTGGTATATGGTAGAACATCTGCAAATTGATCCGAAGCAGCATGAAGTCAGCATCTTGATCCAGTCCACAGCACAGGAGACTTAGAATTTTAACTTTTTCTGAAAGCAAACTCAAGTTGGAGAGAAATTGCTGAGTCCCAGAAGCAGCAGCTTGTTTTCCACTGTAGTTGTCCTGGGGAAGACATGAAGTTTCGTTCTCTGAACAACCTCCTAAAAGAAAACCCCCACAGGCTGATTGCTTTTCTTAGGGAGGAGATTGTTTATTCCCTGTAATGCAGGGAGATAAATGTCTGAAATACATCCACCTCCTCTCTCCTCAGTGGGATGCTTTGACTGGTGAGTTCAGTGTCCTTTGGAAAAGCACTCTGCATAGATGTGGCCAGGATAAGCCTGTGCGGGTGGATTTGTTTTGGTTTGTTCTAGGTCAGGGAGAAGGATGTTGAATTAATCAAAGTGTAAGTTGGTGAAAGTTACCTGAGACTGCTGGTTGTTTTTGCAGAACAAGTTGATGAGACTTATCTCGTCTCATGAGGGTGGGAGAGTTTAGGGGAAGATTAGTTTGAAGCTTGTTTGGGCTAGGAATTTAAATGGCTGTTAAGGTGGATGGTAACAAAGCTGCTAATTCAGGGAGAGCTTTTGGGTGGGAGAGAACTCTGACCTCGAGCTGGCTGCAAGAATTCTGAGAGATTATTAGATGTTGAGACTTGACTTTAGTGGAAAGGAGATAGTCTTGAATGAGAAGTGGGTGATGGCATGTCAGATAAAAGGATGGTTTACATTTACTGATGAAATTTCTGAGAGAATACATGGAGCCAGACAAGAATAGAGCCTCGTGGGCTCCTCAGGTAGTTGTGGTGTGGATTAGGATTATTATTTCCAAATTTCATGATTGAAGGGACAAGCAGAGAGACGATACCAAGCACAAGATATTTATGTAAATGGATGGAAGGAAACACAAACCTGGTTGTTGGGAAAGGGAAGTAGTTCAAGTAGAGTAAGGACTTTACATCTGATCCAGAGGTATGGAAAGAAGTCTTTCAAGACCTTGATAGGATAACTTCAGTTTAATATAAGGCAGAAGACAGTGAAAAGTGGAAGAGCAGGAGTTCCAGACAGCATTAAAAGTTTTCTAGGAACATGTGATTTTTTTTTTTTTTTCCCAGAGTCATCTTCAAAATTGGAACTATTTGTTACTGAGGAATTTTAAGTTTGAGCATTTTCTGTTTGGCAACCTTCTGGTATGGATACTAGAAATTTGTCTTGTGGTAAGGAATTCCATGGGCATGGTTATGGTTGTGAGTAATCATATTAAAAGTATTGCTCTTTTACATCTGCCACATGCTGTCTCTGTTCTTTATACTGAGGGAAATGAAGGCTACTGAGAAAAGCCATTTAATACAAGGTCTGGTACAAAAAAATAGCTAAACTTATTCGTAACAGTGCAGAAGAACAATATTAGCAGGTTTCTGATGTTGAAGTCTTGTAGGAAAGAGGAGAATGTGGTAGAATGAGATTGTGTTCACTAAGTCAAGTACTTTATGAACAAGATCTGGAGAAGTACTCTTAGCTAAAGTGTGTTAGCATTAGGATAAGGGAGAATGATTTTAAACTGAAAGAGGTAAGATTTAGATTAGATATGAAAGAAATCCTTTACTATGAGGATGGTGAGACACTGGAACAGGCTGCCCATCTCTGAGGATGGTGCTGGATGGGAGGTCTAGTGAGAGGTGTCCCTGCCCATGGCAGGGGGTTGGAACCAGGTGGTCTTTGATGTCCTTTGCAGCCCAAACCATTGTATGATGCTATATAACTTGGAAGTTTAACCATCCCTGAATTGTGTTGATTACCCAAGAAATCTTTTCTGATCAGGTACTTATAGTGTGGGAAGAAACAGTCTGAAACCAAATGAGCAGTCCTGAATGATGGAGCATGAAAAGTTAGAAAGAAATATAGTGCTTAGGTGTAAAAAATGATGGGCAGCTGAAAGGCAGGAGGTGGTAATGGTTCTTACCTTAATGTGTTTCTAGTCTGTTGCTGCCTGCTGCTTACTGTTAGTTTCCATAGGAAATGTGTCTTCTGGCCTTCTGAGTGCTGTGTCTGTGAAGGTGGCCAGCAGTCTCTGTTGCTCTGCTTAGGGTGCTTAAAGGGGACCTACAGCTTCAGTGCCTGCTGTCTTTCTGTGAATATGAACAAGGAGTGGGTTTGTTAAATCTCGATTTCATTCCTCTCCATAGTGGTCTGAGAAGTGACAACAAAACAAGAGTGGGGAGGGAAGAAGAGTGGCTTCAGGAGAGCTTGATGCTTCAGTTGTCTGTCAGTTGTAGAAAGGATGAAATCATTGTGTGCTTTCACCCACCATGGATTGTCTAGTTTTTGGATGTTCTTTGTTTTGCTTTTTTTTTTTAATTCAATTTAAGTAACTTTTGTGAAAACTCGGCATAAATTTAGGCAGGTGNGCTTCAGTTGTCTGACAGTTGTAGAAAGGATGTGTGCTTTCACCCACCATGGATTGTCTAGTTTTTGGATGTTCTTTGTTTTGCTTTTTTTTTTTAATTCAATTTAAGTAACTTTTGTGAAAACTCGGCATAAATTTAGGCAGGTGAAGCTCATTTTCACTTTGTTGGTATGCTCCGTGTACATATAATATTCACATATGTATTACAAAGTTTATGAAAGTTCTCATAATGCAAATATGAGATCAAGTTTTTAAAAGGGAGAGCTTATATTTTTAAGACTTAGAGAAACTAAACAGGATTGTGCATGCTGTGCAGAGGGACAACTCTTAGTTCCAGTTTCTCTTGTTTACACCTTGGTTAATTACTGTACGTCTGCCTTTTAATTAGACACCAATCATGTGGTCTTCTCTGCAGTCATGAAGATGGAAAGAATCAGATATTTTTACTCTACCTAAGGTCTTAGCATAAATTAATTCACACACAGCCGGGATCTTTTAAATGTTCTGGTTTTAAATCTGGTGCTCAGTGCATTTCTTTTGACTGTAGATTTGCATCTTGCTTTCTGTGGTTTGTGCTGTGAGTTTCTGCCTCAAGTTCACTGTGTCGTGAGCACGGGATTTCTATATGTGTCTGAGCTGCCCTACCAGTTCCACCTGTTGAGAGTAAGGAAAATTCAGAGAAGGGATGTTAAGGCAGCTGAATAAACTAGTTCCTTGTAATTACACACCTGGTTTAACATGTTTGTGTTTTTCTAACCAAAAGCAATCAAAAATTCTTGTGTTAAACATGCAGCAGAAATGAAGTTTATTTTTAGCCTGTGCTGCCAGAGGATACTAGCTGTATGGATCTGAATGCTGTGGAATCTTATGTGTCATATGAATAGACTGATGGAGTGAAATAAACAGTAGTTTGTTTTCAAGTAAACATCACTTGGTTTGTTAGTTTTTTGCCTTTTTTTTTTTTCATAAAATATTTGGATCATCTGCATAAGTTAGTTGCCTACCTTTCCTACTGCTGAAAGGCTAAATCAATTCAAGACTACATTTCAGTTTTCATAGGGAAGAAGTTAAACTGTGGAGGACTTGTATTAGGTGGTCAATCCCACAGCTGGATGATGCTTACCTGCATGACAGGGTTGACCCACAACACAGCCTAAACTCAGTGTTGGTTTAATTCATAGTTGACAAGAGAATAACTTAATCTCCTCCTATTTTATTGGCACACAGTCTTAGATTGCAAAGTCAAACATTATTGAAAACTAGCCATTATGAAATTGATGGCTTGTCGTCTGGAACGCCTTGTGCTTGCTTTTTAAGAATGTTCCTCCAGAAAGGAGAGCTTAGTGGTTTCTTAAGAGATGGAAAGTAATGAATGACAGAAGAAAATGTTTGACAAAAGAAAATGTTTCAGGTGTGTTTCCTTTACCTCATGATGTGGTAGGCAGCTACTCAGTGAAATGGAGAGCAGGTCACAGATTTTAAGATCGTTGGAAGAAATGTTTAAATTCCATATCTATTAAGTCTACTC
>VZTY01014338.1:44553-70303 GCA_013400935.1 Turnix velox | reverse complement strand
TGTGGAATCTTATGTGTCATATGAATAGACTGATGGAGTGAAATAAACAGTAGTTTGTTTTCAAGTAAACATCACTTGGTTTGTTAGTTTTTTGCCTTTTTTTTTTTTCATAAAATAGTTGGATCATCTGGAAAAGTTAGTTGCCTACCTTTCCTACTGCTGAAAGGCTAAATCAGTTCAAGACTACATTTCAGTTTTCATAGGGAAGAAGTTAAACTGTGGAGGACTTGTATTAGGTGGTCAATCCCACAGCTGGATGATGCTTACCTGCATGACAGGGTTGACCCACAACACAGCCTAAACTCAGTGTTGGTTTAATTCATAGTTGACAAGAGAATAACTTAATCTCCTCCTATTTTATTGGCACACAGTCTTAGATTGCAAAGTCAAACATTATTGAAAACTAGCCATTATGAAATTGATGGCTTGTCGTCTGGAACGCCTTGTGCTTGCTTTTTAAGAATGTTCCTCCAGAAAGGAGAGCTTAGTGGTTTCTTAAGAGATGGAAAGTAATGAATGACAGAAGAAAATGTTTGACAAAAGAAAATGTTTCAGGTGTGTTTCCTTTACCTCATGATGTGGTAGGCAGCTACTCAGTGAAATGGAGAGCAGGTCACAGATTTTAAGATCGTTGGAAGAAATGTTTAAATTCCATATCTATTAAGTCTACTCGGCACTGGTGAGAACCCACCTGGAATATTGCGTCCAGTTCTGGAGCCCTCAACACAGGAAGGACATTGAGCTGTTGGAGAGGGTCCAGAGAAGGGCCACGAAGATGATCAAAGGGTTGGANAACTTCTCAGTACCTGAGGGGGTCCTACAGAAAGGCAGGGGAAGGAATTTTTAACATAATATCGGATGGGAGGACTAGAAACAATGGATATAAATTAGAGGGGGATAGATTTAGACTAGACATAAGAAAGAAATTCTTTACAGTGAGGGTGGTGAAACACTGGAACAGGTTGCCCAGAGAGGTTGTGGATGCCCCCTCTCTGGAGGTGTTCAAGACCAGGCTGGACAGGGCACTGAGCAGCCTGATGTAGTGGGAGGTGTCCCTGCCTATGACAGGGGGGTTGGAACTCGATGATCTTTAAGGTCCCTTCCAACCCAAACTATTCTATGATTCTATGATCAGTGCTCTTCTGAGCATGGTTTGGGTGCTATCCTTGAAAAGGTTGAAAAATGATAGTGTGGGGCTTGCTGTTGAGCAGGCACAGCAGGTTTGATGCAGTGTGGTTTAGTGATGGCACACTCTTGAGCAAACGTTCTGTACTCAAATAAATGGATCCATTGTGTTCTACAAATGAGTACCCCTTAATTGCGTTGGAGGTGCTGATAACGAATGTCTTTGCATGTTTAATATGACGCATTTGATAGAATGTAGCAGCTTTTGTGTAATGGGTAAATTCAGCTTTCCTTGGAAACAAGATTTAGTTCAGTGGAATCATCTCCCATTTGTCTTACTGAGGTGCCCCATTAAATATGTATGCAGGGGGTTGGAACTTGATAATCTTTAAGGTCCCTTCCAACCCAAACTATTCTATGATTCTATCATTAAATGCTGCTTTATCCTGGAAGCTGGTCAGAGCTTCATGCCCTGAAACCCAAAATATCTGTGTCTGAAAGCTGTGTTCTTCCCTTTTATTGAGTTTGTGATGTTTGATACAGTCTTGTGTCCTTTTTGGGTTCATTTTATCTGTTATTGCTGTAAAAAGTGGCTGAATGAGATTTCACATGTGGATCTCATGTTTGGATTTCTAACAAAAAAAGCAATCAGAAGGCAAAACTGGTTGTTTGGCAAAAAGACAGTTTGTTTTTCTCCCAACACATTGAATTCTGCAAGGATATGGCTCGCGTTTTTTAGTAATAGAGGTACCAGAGGGGGAAAATGGTGCTCTTTTCAGGTGTACTTAATGAATCAGTACTTTAAGGTGACAGGTGAACTACTTGGATTATTCTTGTGTGGTATCCAGTACTCAGTTTAACTGGTTTTAATTTTTTTCTGGAAGTTGTGTGAAGTTATACACACTTCATGTACATGTGTAACATGTGGCCAAATTGAGCTGAATTATCATGCTTTGCTGAGAAAAAAATCTGGAACCAGTTAACTAAATTTAAGAAGTATATACTGTCCAGAGACTACCTCTACATTGATTTTTTTTTTTTTTAAGTGATTCTCAGATTCTTCTGTCTCTTTATTGCTGTAAAATATTGGAAGGTGCAGTAGTGTAAGGAGGCATGTTCATCTACATTGAAACTATCCCAGTTTCTGCTCTGATGTTAGAAAGGTGATGTAAGAGTTATTTAGGGATATAACTCTGAATTTTTTACTGGGCTGGGAATGACCTGATTTACAGAAATAAATGATTCATTATGCATTGCTTAAGTATTCGTGGCTGCAGTACTAAGTGTATATCAGCAATGTTGTGTTGAGTACTTACAGAAATAGCTTAAATGAGTAAAAGAAATAATTAAATGCTGCAATTCTGATTAATCCATCCAGGTAGCAAGATTCGCTGTAAGAATTTTTGGAGCCTAGGGGACTTCATATTTGCAAAGTTGAGCATGTGTTTTGGTGTCTTCCTGAATATGACTTGCCTGATTCAAGGTGCACAAGTAAATTATTTTTCTTGGATATGTTATTAAGCTATGCACCAAGCACAGCTTGCAGTCTCCATTGGCAGCTTCTGTACTACTCTATAGTAGCTCATACTGTTTCATACTCTTCCCTTTTGAAAATTGGTTGCTGAGTCAACTTTCAGATTGTTAGAAAAACAATCTTTTCTGATCAGTAAAGCTTAGGTATGTAAGTAACTTTAAAAGGAAACACTTAGAACTTGGAAAAAGATTCACTGAGTCAGTAGCATGAATTTGTAGGTGAAACTTAGCAAGATTCTCGTGGTTACAAAACAGAGGGACAAAAAGATAATGATTGGAAGTGGGGAAAAAAAATGGGTTTGAGACAGTATTAAGCATTCTTTGTTTTGACAAAATGCAGACTATGTTCAGTTCATTGAGTTACAGTCATGAGGGTTTGTATTTTGGAGTAGGTCAGAGATTTTCTTCTGGGGAGCCAATTTTGTCCAGAAATGCTGATGTAATTCAGTACACATGCTCTGTGGAAATCATGTCAAAACTCTTGATGGAATTCATAAATCCCATTTGATTTGGTGCCTGCTGTGGTGGAGTGCCAGCTCCTGGCAGGCAGCTGGGGTGGCTCCTGCTCCCTGCACTCCCTGGATGAAGGGCTGCACTACTTCCAGGAACCTCTTCTGAAATTCCTGGTTTGGGGAGCAAAAGAAAGGAATTTATTTAGTTTTGTTTTCTTGAGTCACTCTCCAAATTGCTTTTTTGTAGTGTGATTTTTCCTTAGTTTTGCTGTGATCTCAGAGAATCACAGAGTGATAGGGACTGGAATGAGATTTTGGAGATCTAGTCTGGTTAGATCTGCTTGCAGCAGGTTCACCTAGAGCACAAGAACGTGTCCAGGTGTGGGTTTTGAATATCTCCAGAGATGGAGACTCCACCACCTCTCTGGACAGCCTCTTCCAGTGCTCTGTCACCCTCACACTAAAGCTCTTCCCCATGTTTAGACAGAACTCTCAATGTTCACCTTCCTGTCTGTTGCCTTTTGTTCTTTCACTGGGCACCACTAAAAAAAGACCTTCCCATCATCTTGACACTCATCCTTTAAGTATTTGGAAAAGCATTGATAAGGTCACTCCCTCAGCTTGCCTTTTTCCACGCTGGAAAGAACTGGTCCTTACCTTTTCTTCATCTGAGGGTGAGAAGAGGATGGGAGGGGAGGGAAAGAGAGTTCCCATCATCTTGACACTTGCAGGGGGAAATTTTTGCTTTGCAACAGGCCCTGGTAGGGACTGAAGTAGGGGGCTGCAGGGCTAAATGCACAGATGGTGATAGACCATACTGTACCAGAATTTTAATATGATTAATCAATACTACAGGGATTTATTCTAATATTTTGTTCTTTTAATTTAGCCTTCTGTTTCTCTGCTCAGGAGTTCTGTGAGAATGTTCTAAATGTGATGCTGATACAGGATCTGTGTGATTTTTTGAAACAGTTCCCCAACTGTTTTTCAGCTGGATCCTGTTGCAAATGGCAGTGAAGAGAACAAATGTTCTATCTGTATTTCTAATTGCAAGTTGCATAAATATGTCTTTGGTTTTTTAATGAAGTGGACTCAGCTGGGAGAGCATCAGACTCCTAACCTGAGGGTCAAGGGTTCAAGTTCCTGTCCAGATAAAAAAAAGCCTGCCAGAGTTCAGTTGATGGACTTGATGACCTGAAAGGTCCCTTCCAACTTAGTTGATTATTATTACTGTTAAATCACAGATATATCTAGAGATTATATTCCTATTCCTGTAAGGTAAGCATACAGCTAGCGTAGAGACTAAGAATATCTTTATGTAATTTGCATTTATTTGGCTAGTTTTAGTGTGTTTCTCCATTCATGCCATCCTGTTAGATATTGAAACCGTTCAAATACTCAAACAGAAAATAGGAATATATTTTTCAAGTAGGAAGTGTCTGTAGTGTTGTGAGTACAGGCTGAAGTGAGAGGTAACGGTATGCCTGACTCAGATTATTGTTTTATTTTACTTGTTTGCAGGCTTATCTTCTATTTTAGAAACAGAAAATAAAATGTTTACATTTTGTCATAATGTTTTCTTGAGTACAGTCCAAGTTAGTTCTTTTAATTCCTCTTGGCATGTTGCCCCACTTAATTTTACAGCTGAACTTTCTGGATGTAGTTACTAGCTGTCTGTGTGCTGTATCTCCGCTTTCTTCAAGTTGAGAACTCAAGTTGGAAAGTCACTTTTGGAGTTGGGCCAAGACTTCATTCTGTGCTTTAATAGAAATGTAGAGCTTATTCCCTTCTTGCCAAGCTAGGTTGCTCATGTAATTTTCACCAGAAAAGATTTTTGGAAAACAAACCAATCCTTGAAGGTTAAGCATTTCAGCACTCGAGGTTCAGAATATTTGTATTGATTTTGAGGGATAAATTGTAACTTGTTATAATTAGTTTCTTTTCTGTTTGACCTACAGGTTCCAGCAAGATGTGGAGTGACGGTCCGAGACAGTCTAAAGAAAGCTCTGATGATGAGAGGTCTTATTCCAGAATGCTGTGCTGTTTACAGAATACAAGATGGGTATGGGTTGCTGAGATGGTTTTTGTTCTTAAAATCTCCTGGAGTTACCCAGTATGGCCTGTTCTGTCTAACCATGTTAAGAATGGTCTGATAAATTGCCCTAAAACAATGTGTGCCTTGAACACATCTGAGAAGAATGACAAACTCCTAGAAGAGTATTTAATCACTTCAAGAATGGGCATAATGTGAAGGAATGCATTCTTATAGACTGCTTGGCAAAATGCTCATTAATCAAACTCATGCTAACCAAATTAGGATTAAATTGGACTGGCTGACCTTCCAAGGTCCCTTTCAGTTCAATGCATTCTGAATAAGTTTTGTTAACTTCTTGGTTTGATTTTACTTCGTTGTAGTGCATTGCTAAGTGACTGTAGAGTTCCTGTGGGAGTAGGAGAAAAGCTTCCAGCTTTGTAGGCTTTCTTAGCGCACAAAATCAGCCCCATCTTTAGATCTCTTATGGAACAGGTATTTTTGCAACTATTTTGTGATCAGTAAAGGTATCTCAGAACCAAGGAATTGGCTACTTCTGGGGCTGATTGAAAAATTTCTTGGATGCAATTTGTCTAGGGAAGAAGGTGTGCTCTCCTTGGTGTCTGCTGTGCTTAATGTCTTTCCTTTAGAGTTGCCAGCAGTGAGAGACTGGGTAGCAAACCCTCCCAGTGCAACTTTTCTACCTGATCTTACATCTTCAGTGGGAAAACCCACAAAGGTTTCTGCTGTGGTGCTAATGAAAGGCTTATTTGACACTTCAGAGAGAAGAAGCCAATTGGCTGGGACACTGACATTTCCTGGCTCACGGGAGAGGAGTTACATGTCGAAGTCTTGGAGAATGTTCCACTCACAACACACAATTTTGTATGTATTGGGTTTTTATGTGATGTTGAGTAGGGTTAAGTTAACTTTGTACTTTCAATTTCAAATGAATGCCATTTGAATAATATTTTCTATCTGTGGGATGTGGTGGGGGTTGCAAAAGAAGTTTTTAATCACAATAGCTGAAAGTGAATTAGATAGGATTGTAATTGAAGTCGGTGATGTTGCACTACTTGATTACCCTTAAAACTTTCACATTTGGGTGGAATACACCCTCTAAAAATCTATAAATGGAGGGGATTAAAATCAGCACTGCACTGCAGAACAGTAATAATACACTATTTTTGTATTGCTGTATCTATAAAATGTATTTTGGGCCTCCCTGCTGGCTCTGCAGCAGCAATTAACTAATGAAATAACTATTCCAAGAGCAGTGCTGACATCATCAATGATGCTAGTGCACAAACACGTTTGGAGCTGATAAACCACCAAGTAAATGGAAGGTGTTAAACACAATCCATCTAAATGGTTAAACCTACACATAAACTCCAGGAAATAATGTTTTGTGCATTGGGAAGAAAAACCTGTTCTTTAAATAAAACCCCCAAATTCTATTTGCCACCTGCCTAAACAGTTTTACTCAAATAAGCTGGTTTGGCTATGGCTAGTTAGATGGAAGTCTAGTAGGCTTAATACTTTTTTTCTAGCAGCCTGAAATTTGGACTGTTATGTGTAGTAGTGCAACTAGAATGTGGTTTTATGCCAAGTATTACTAAATTTGAAAAGGAAACAAAATTTTCCACATCTATAATACAGGGTTATATTTACTGTTTTGCTATTTTAAATGCTTCTGAGTTTCAGTCATCAAAATTACAGCTCTATGTATGTAACCATACATAAAAGCCATACTTACAAGCCTTATCTATATTTCCAGTCCCTTTGAGTGCTGGATGGAAATGTCATTTGGCTCCTGGAAAAATTAGAAGATGAGATAATCTTTCAGCAGCTTTTGTTTTTATAGGTTGTATCCAATTAAATTCTGAATATTTGTCTCTTGCATTATAACAGTGCACTGTTAGGCTTCAATTTCATTGCTTTTTTCTTACTGCTGATGAAGAGAAGCATTAATTTCAATAAACAGTTGAAAGAGAATTGTAATGCATGAAGACTGTTTCAAAATGGAGCCAAACTTTTATGTCAGTTTGTTTGATTTATAAAACTGTAGCTCCAGCATGGAAAAAAAAAAAGAGACTTCTAAGTGTATTTGAGGGAGGTAAAAGCAAATAGCCTATCTTAGGCTTGCAGAAAGGCTGTATTTAGACATGATTTTTTTTTTTTGGACAATATAGGTACGAAAAACATTCTTCACGTTGGCTTTCTGTGACTTCTGTCGGAAGCTGCTTTTCCAGGGATTCCGGTGCCAGACGTGTGGCTACAAATTTCACCAGCGTTGTAGTACAGAAGTGCCACTGATGTGTGTTAACTATGACCAACTCGAGTAAGTAGTTCACCATTCTTTTTTTTTTCATGTTGAGCCATTTGTATTNGGTTGCAGAAAAGGTTGTTTTTTTTTTTTTTTTTTTTTTTTTTGGACAATATAGGTACGAAAAACATTCTTCACGTTGGCTTTCTGTGACTTCTGTCGGAAGCTGCTTTTCCAGGGATTCCGGTGCCAGACGTGTGGCTACAAATTTCACCAGCGTTGTAGTACAGAAGTGCCACTGATGTGTGTTAACTATGACCAACTCGAGTAAGTAGTTCACCATTCTTTTTTTTTTCATGTTTTTTCATGTTTTCATGTATTAACTTTACAGCTCACAGTGATTTCCTATGTTAAATCTGTGGTGCAGGAATCATAGAATAGTTTGGGTTGGAAGGAACCTTAAAGATCATCAAGTTCCAATCCCTCTGCCATAGGCAGGAACACCTCCAGCAGAAGGAAATCAGGCAGAAGAGGATTTAAGAAAAAAAAAAAAAACCCAAACAGGTGGAGCTATCACAGTTTAAATATTTACTTACAAATAGAACTTAACATAGAATCATAGAACAGTTGTGTCCTGTCCAGCCCGGCTTTAAACACCTCCAGAGAGGGAACATCACAGCCTCTCTGGGCAACCTCTTCCAGTGTTTCACTACCCTCACCATAAGGTATTTCTTTCTTAAATCTAGACTGAATCTCCTCTCTACCAATTTACATCCACTATTTCTAGTCCTTCCATGACATATCCTATTAAAAAGCCCTACCCCAGCCTTTCTGTAGGCCCTCTTCAGGTATTTAGAAGCTACTATGAGGAAGTCAGAAATGATGCCTGAAAAAAAAAATACAGGAACCCAGCTGTTCCTGTGAGAATGCACAATTCATATTCTTTCTGTGCTAGCTCAGACAGCCAGTTCATTTTCTTTTTGCTGGACTATGAAATGCTTTCTTTGAAGCATGAATGGTGTGTCTGAGCACTTGACTGTATCAGACAGTCTTCTCATTGTTCACAGTCATTATTCTTAATCAAAAACTGGTTCTTTATTACATGATGGCTAGGGCCCTGTTTAAATGTTTAGATGTGGATTTAGATGCGGGTTTATTCTCTTCAGCCTAAAACAAATGTTATAGAGATGCTAGTTTAATATGGTGAAGTTGCAATTGGTTTTGCAGGGATTGGAAACAAATCCATTAGGGAGTTTGCCTAAGTAAGAAACATAGAAGAGCACGTCCCAAACATGTGTTCTTAAATTTAATTATTGATCTATTTGTGTAAGTCTTTGATGTAGATTAAGGATCTAGTGTAAACTGGCTCTGTGTTCTATTTGATCAGTTTCAATGGTTGCTACTAAGTCTTTTAAATAGACTTTCATATAAGAAATCATTTCAAACACTAGCTTTTCCCCCAAGAATAAATTTAATTGCTGCTTATGTTACTATTTGTAACTATTTCCTTGGGCATTTCATGAGTTTGTGTTCAGGTCTTATGGATAACATGGTTCTTTGTATTTACATTTGGGTTTTGGCTTTGCATCAATGTTAACATTAAAATAAATTCATGTACTTAACATAGAAGTGTAAGTTCTATGTTCTTGAGAAACCAGGTATTTGTAATTTCAACTAAAAGATTATAAAAATAGTCCCCAGAAGGGTGTGTTTAAGGCATGACTTTTGATCCTTTGCCAAGTAAGCACTATTTATCTAGCAGATTCGTGTGTTAGTGTAGTCTTTATTTTAAAATTTGGAATTTGATCTGTGGGGGAGTTTGGGGTTTGGTTTTTTCTTTTTTAGAGGGGGTTCAATTATTGAGTGTATTATTTTGAAGCTTCTGGGTTTTGCACAAGTTAGGCTTGTTTTTGTTTTGTTCTTGCCTCACAGTTTGCTGTTTGTCTCCAAGTTCTTTGAACATCACCCCATCCCACAGGAAGAGGCCTCCTTAGGAGAGACCACCCCAGCATCGGGATCTTACCCCTCAGTGCCCCCCTCAGATTCTGTTGGGTATGACATTATTCTTGCTGTTTAATAACATAACATTTCAGTACTGTATGCTTAGAAACACTCAAAATACAGCTTTGCAACTCTATCTAAATTTCTATGATTTGGCTTTTCATGTATATATATCCCCCTCTGCTTAAATTCAAAGAAGTCAATGTTTTCACTCACTTGGATGATTTGAATTAGTAACTGTGGCCTTACCTGTTAAACCAATTTCTTCTGCATGGTACCTTTAGACCTGGTCTAAACTGGAAAGATTTTATACTTAGTTAATACAAAAAAAAAAAAGCTATATCCTCACAAATTCTTCTAGTCTGTAGTATCAAGCTACAATTTAATTGCCTTCAAGTGACCTCCCTCTGTTTCAGAGTAAGCCATATCATGATAAGATTGATGTGAACATTTGCCCATTCCAGGTTCATAGTACTCCTTTTTCCACATACATACTGCTTTAGTATCCTCCACACAGCTTGCTTCTTCCTATTAAGATCTTGAGATATACCAATAGCATCTGTTTGCTGCAGATTGTAAAATTAGACTTCTAAAACTGACCATGGCCTCCATCACTTGTATTTCTAACAAAGATTGTGAACCATCTCTTTGTGAAGAGATAGGTGTTTAGGTTATGCACCAGGTAGCTGAGAAATCACTGACACCACACATCTCTAGATAATAGGAAAGGGTAACTGGAGGATATGTATCAAAGTCAAGAAACCTGATGCACATTTATGGGGAGCACCAAATTCAATAGCCTTGAGGAAAAGCATTCCTAGGACATGTGTGCTGCATGGAGATGAACTGAATGTGGCAGAGTCTCTCTTGGAGCAGTGAGTGTTGTGCCCAAACTAAGGCAGAAATGCAAGTGGAAGCTACACAGTCACCTGTGGACTCTAACTATAGAAGAGAAACTTCCTGGACAGCAAAGACTATTTTACAAGAGATCAAATATGATGCCTCCCAGGGAAGCAGTCCTGCAGAGGGAACCTGGCTTGGTAAGTACAAAGAGAGATGTTATTATTGCTACTATTTTATGCAGTTTTGAGTAAATTTGGAAGTGCTTCTTCCAGGTGGTAGTTGTTGCTTTTATATCTTTTGAATGTGTTAGTACAACAGACTGTGGGCAAGGTGGACACTGTGGTTCTCCAAGTTGAGCAGACTGCCTTTCTTTTGCTGCAGCTGAAATTACACAAGGCTGGAACTATTAATCTCTGAAGTTTATTGCAGCCTATTGGGTCCCAAAGGCACTATGTAGCCCTAATCCTAATGCTGGCATGTGCTAAATTTTCCTAATTGCCTCCACTCACATTTGTGTTTTCTGGCTATTTAATGAGGATGCAAAGACAAGGATTACCTTCATTTATACATACCCTACTATAGACAGTTTTATTAAGGAAAAAGGGAAAGGGAAAACTGAGATCAAAGCTGTCTAATGTCATATGGTTTTTTTTACTTCACCTATATAGAATTCTTAACATTTTAATATACTTGCCAGTTGAGATTAAGGAGCTTTTTCTGAGTGTTGCATCAGTATAAATTTGTGGCTGCAGGAGCTGTAAAAGGTTTCCTGGTTTTAATTTTCTCCTTTTTGGCCTTTCTGGTTAATTAATTTTTAAACCAAAAGAAAGGCATCCATTATGCTTTCAAAATTATCTTTATTTTGAAAATGGTAAATTATTGTGAGCTGCATATTCATAAGGAACATGCATGTTACAAAGTCATGCAATTTTTCCCCAAGCACTTATGTTTGTAGTGTCTCCTTTCTAGAAGCAGCTCTAATGTTATTGTATGAGCCTATAGCACTGTCCATACCTTTCTCCAGTTATCCTTTTGCTTTTCTTTAATAATACTTATCTGCCTTTTAAATACATAGTTGTGGAATAATTAATTTATCTGAATTTTTGGAGTATTTAAAAAATGCTGAAGTTTTTTATAGAAATGTATATTTACCTACAGTTTTGTTAAAGAGTACCCCTACAATATGGGGCAACAGCTCAACTGGAATCCAAAAATCCAATCTGACATTTGGGAAAGAGAGTGAGAGAATAAAATTTGAGAGTTGGGCAATGGGATTGAAAATATGAGGAACTAGCACTTTATTAACACTTACTAGTTTTAATAATTGTTCCTTTGATTTCTCTGTTCTCCTAGCATCTTGCATGACACAGCCCACAGAGGAAGGGATGTTGCTAATCACTTGCTAAACCTGAGGGAAGAGAAGGCAAACATCCTACTTCATCTTTAGCCCTGTGAAGGGATCCCTGCAGCAGACAAAATGCCCAGAGAAAGGAAGAGTTTGTGTTGGAAGACAAGCTCAAGAGCAAATGCCTGTGTAACATGCTGAGAAATTGTCATGGAATCAAATGGAGAAGTTGGAAAGAGAAAGAGACACAAAGGAAAAGACCATTGGACATGATGCAAAAGCTGCTAACATGCAGGAGAACTTTGTTGCACTTTGCTCATGTGTAGCATCTTAAAACAGTCCAGTCCTGTAGCTTTTCAGTCTGTCAGCTATAACTCACAGGCAGTCCCCTCCACAAACATTCCTCCCCAAGATGAGGGAGCACATATGGTTCCAACTTACATGTTTCTGAGCCCCTTATAAAAATGTATCCAGTCTCCACATTAGGTCTTTGGTCCCACTTAGGTCTTTCAGTTAACACGATCCTGTTGTGTCCAAAAAGACTTTCTATTTATAATCTGCACTTAATTGGAAAGAGTTATTAAAGCATAGGTCTCCCTGAATACACCATTTGGAATAAAATTGAAGTACACCAACTGTATGTAATACATTGTATTCATTTCATTCATTGGCTCATCATCAAGTTTCCTCTGTATTTTTTGCTAGTAAAAAGATGAGCACAGAATTTCTGTGGACCCAGTTCCCTGGATCTTAGATATATGAAAAGGGGAGAGAGTAACTGTTCAGAGTATTTCAGAGTTGTCTCTTTCAAATTCCATCTCTTCTTTCGTATCTTAGGCAAAACTCAGCAAACTCATGAGGCAGATCTTTTGGCAGGGTAAGTAACCTATGGAAAGAATGGTAAGGAGGGACACGTGGTCAGACTTCAGATAGCACAGAGTTAGGTTGGACTTGATAGAAACTGAGAGGGTCTGCTTTGCTTGAGAAGGAATATGGCTAGTAAGCAGGTTGGCAACATCTTTGAAAAACATCATTTCCCAAATGGAAGGGGCACTTTCTTATACACCATTCATGGAAGCTTATTAGTCTCTGCCTTAGAGCAGGCTCCAGCCTGTGATTAAACACCTTTGCTTGCCTTTCTGTCTTCCAAATGCTCACGTGTTGTTCTGCTTCAGCTGAACATATTTAAATGTTTAGAAGACTTCTGAAAAGCCAAGGAAACAAAAGACCACGAGTCTTAGAGTGTTGTGTTTAGTACTGCCATACCATTTCACTCTCCCACATGTTTAAGCCAGCAAAAACTTTGTGTTTTATTGCATAAAACAATGGTGAACTTTTCCCCTAAAAATTCTGTTGCTAGACCTTTTCCATGTCAATGCTGGCAAGCTTTCTACAACATCCAATTATATTCTTGCCAAGCAGAAAAGGCTTCCTATCAGAATCTTTAGACAAATTATCTTTAGTCTGTACCACAGTAGGGTTAATCTTCTTGTCCTCCAAAACTTTATTTGCAAAAGCATGCTAGTGAAACCTGGTTCATAGGGCTAACCCTAGCTGGGAGGCTTCCTTGGATGATCTCTGCTTTATCTGAAGCTGACAGAAATTTTAGGAAAGCATTGCTAAGCCTTGATCTGGGCCCAAAGACCAGTATGGATACACAATATTGTGACAATCCTGGCAGTCGTGTTACACCTACAAGCCAACATGGAAGAAAAGAAGTTATCATGATACAGAAAAATGCACCAATCCAGATGGAGTTGACTGAGATGAATCTGTCCAGTGATGCTTTAGACTGACTTCACAACATGCTGTTAAGTTATCTTCTCTAGTTGTCATCTCTGGATCTGTCTGGTGATGCTTTTATACTGATTTCACAACATTCTGTTATCTTCTCTAGCTTGTAGTTACAAGATTATTCTTTTTTTTTTTTTTCAAGTTAACATTTGATTTGGGGTTATTGATTAATTTTTTTTCCAGGCTGCAGAGGTGGAGAAAGAAAAGAAATTACTATTTTCTTAGCGTATCTATGGAGGACCATATCATCTAAGTTAGAACAGCTTTGGCCTCCAGAATTGCCAGTTTATCTGCTTGCTAGTGTAGCTGAAATACCTTTGTACCCCAGATGGTTAGTGGACCTTAGAAACTACTTGAAAATGGAAGTACAGTGAAATGATCTTCATTAACAGTAGGAACAAATCAACACAAAAATCACAACAATCGGGCTCTGGTGCAAACCAGAAAAATTAAGAAAAAGCCTTTTTATGCATTTTAGCTTCCTGTAGGTTTGGCTTGGAGTGTGAGTTTATAAATGGTGTGTACTGCACACCCTATGGCTAAACAGAGATGCACTTGCTCAATCTGTAAGAGAAAAAAGAAATAACTCAGTCCAGTGGAGATGCCATCATTGTAAAAGGAAAGTGGCACACACCCTACAACTAAAGCTAGGTCAGGGTGAATTTTCAGTTTAACTATTTGCATAACTACACTAAAATAATAAAATCAATAAAAATCAATCTTAAATCCCATACCCATCTTTTTAAAGAAAAATCTTTCCTGAGTAGACCAGCTCTTAAATATACAAATCATCACGTTGATGAGTTAAAGTTCAGGAAAATTGATGTTTGAAATTGTCTTTTGTTGTTGTAAAGTGAACTAATTTGTGTCATTGCCATTTCTGAGATGTGGTGGAGGTACTGTATATGATTTTATAAAATTGTTTGCTTATGTATAAGGTAGCACGTATGGGCACTTTTCTGACTTATCTTCCTCTTTCCCTTGGGCTCAATTTTGTATAATAGTAAAACTGTTGTCACTTGCTGTGATTGACAAAGGGTAAAAATCTGCATCTGCCTGCAATTATTCCTGTTGACAAAACCCATTGCTGTTTTGTCTTGAAAAAAGGGAGGGAGCAATATGCTTATCTCAAATACATGGTCTGAGGAAAACTCATGTTCTGTCTTACTGCCATGAAGGGTTCTAATGTATTGCATCAAGATTTGGCAGTTCCATCAGCTTGTTGCCTGGGAAGCTGAGTACCATTTCTTAAAGGAATACTCACATTTAAGAGACTGTAAGGCAGCATGCAAGATGAGGTGTTACAGTCTCTCTAATACATGAAAATATGGACTTTATTCATTTGTAGAAGATCTCATTTTGGCTGTTACCTGCACACAGAGGCCATGGGAGCAATATAAACTTGTACTCTGGTGCTTAAACTGCTTCTCCTTTAAGGCCCAGCCTGCTAGACTTGTTTACCACAGTGAACAGACCTTTGCAGCAGTTGTGTTCTCATCCTCTTGATTTATTTTTTTTTTTCCCCTTTTGTGATGTGATTGCATAGCCTACAGAACTAGTTTTGTAAGTCACTGGGGACAGACAATGTCATCTTTTTCCAAATGATGATGATGGCAAATCTGTTGTACTCCAGTGTCCCTTGTGCCCTCCTGGAGTAATTAAAATGTCAGGCTTTTGCTAGATGAAAAGATTGCTGCATTCTTTGTAGTGATATGATTTCTGCAGACCAAGGTCTTGATGCAAATGGAGATACAACTTTTGCCACAGACAAGCAGAGGCTGGCAGTTAGGTTTTCTGAGGTTGGGATTTCATAAGATCATAACATTTTGACTAGCAGGCTGCTTATGTCTTTCTCTTCACTAGTTACCTGTTTCAAGCAAAATTCCCTCTTGGCAAAAACAACTTACCTTTTTAATCAGTGTCTCAAGCACACCCATTTGTCATGTTGAATCCTGACTGTGTAGATGGGAGCACATGGCAAACTGCTTATAAGAGTTTTGTCTCTGAATTGCTTGATATCTAAAACACAGATATCTTCCCAGTAGTAGAGACACCAAAGAAGGGGATCCCTTATCAGACTGTAACTGTTTTCTAAAGTTCTGAACTTCCTACAGTTGGAATTTCACAAGTAGAAAAAGCTCTTCAAATTGTTTTCAGACATGGTATAACAGAGCATGTATCTGCACTAGCAACATGATGGGCATGTTGACCTGTCCCCAGAAATACAGAAGTATTTGCAGATCCCCTTTTCTGACTCAGAGGAGGATGTAATCAAAACAAAGTTTGTTTTTCTCTCCTTTGGCTTTCTCATGATCACAGAAAATCCAATTTCTTCTCTTCCCATTGGGTGGCAGAGCTCAAATGCTGTCTCACACTCACTCCTAGTGCAATGATCTGATGTTTGTTGTTACACATTTCCCTTCATTTCATTCTTTTGCCTTTCTCAATTGTGAGTCTGTTGGCCAGAAAGGAAGAGGTGACAGGTACTTAGGATACAGATAGTCCTGTGTTCTGGGATCAGTGTCAAACTGTATGAACTCTTCATTGAAAAGTAGGATAATAAAACAGTCTTCAAACTAGAGCTGTTTCTGAAAAAATATTAAGATATCCTGTTAAAAATGTTCTGTCACCCCTGAAGATCTTTGTTAGGGCCAAGGTGCTTTTGGGAAATGGCTCCAGGACCCATTGGGGATAAGTGGTTTGTTTCTGAAGCTTGTCCCTGCAGGCATTGCCTTTGTGGGCATGGCAACTAGTCCATGAGTAACTGCATGGCTGGAGGACTCCACTCCTGTCTTAGGAGTTGTGTTTTCTGTAAGGTGTAAAAGGGTTCAGGTATCAGGTGTATTTTAACATAAATTTTTCTTGGACAAATGTTTCTCGTTGACCTTGTGCCTTATATCCATTAAATTGAATTACTGGACTTAAGAATGACTGCTCTGACTCGAGCAAGATATTAATGCCAATTTATTGTACTTTAAAAAAAATTAATAACCAAAGAAATCACATTCTGCATACTTATAAAAAAAAGCAAGTGTTTAGATGTTTTATCTTTTAAATATATGATCCATGATAACATAAATTGAATATTTTATTGACATCCATGACTGGCAGCATTTGCTTGTCTTTAAAAAACTTGTCTGTATAGTCTGAACTTTCAAGTCAAATCTGTTGCATCACTTGACTGTAGCACTGTAAATAACATGTGAAATGTTGCACTATTTAAATTTAATTCTTGAAGACTGAAGTTAAGAGGGTGATACATTATTTTTAGTATGAATAATTCATATTGTACTGGCCATAATTCTGATCATTTACAAGGAGTGACCAGTATGTAATTTTCAGTCTAACTTCACTGAACAGTAATCCCATCCATACAAATTGTTTTGGGATATCTTCTAATTGTAATGTTGATGTGAGATGTTAAGGTTTTTTTCAGTTCTCAATGGATTGCCATTAAAAAGAGTGTATTGCATTAATTCTGAAGTGAGGAAAGTGCATGCAGTGAATTTTTCAGGTTAGGATTTATGGTTGCTAGCTTGGTATGATGCATTAGGATTTTTTTGTTTTAACTCAAGAGCACAGACATGCAATTAGGTAGTTTGTGCAGCAGAGAGTCGTTGCAATTGATCATAGGGGAGTAGAGTTTGCTCATTAAGAAATGTTTTTATGCAGACTTCTAGATCAGTCTTTTTAATGTATGTATTGTCGTTGAAAAGGACTTACCACACCCACTATGCAGTATTTGAAGCCATTTGTAGACCTAAATCCTCTTTTTCCTTGACTTTGTTTCTCAGACCACCAATTCTCCCTAGTCCTTCTCCTTCAAAATCCATTCCAATCCCACAGCCCCTCCGACCAGCAGATGAAGATCATCGGAATCAATTTGGGCAACGTGACCGATCCTCTTCAGCTCCCAATGTTCACATCAATACAATCGAGCCCGTCAATATTGATGTAAGTATCAACAGTGTTTGGATGAGGAATAATAGATTTAATGTTCCCCTTATCAGTGAGTTAAATTTATGATGCACACAAGTGCTGTGTTTCTAAAGTAATCCTGGTGTTCCGTCAGAATCTGCATAAGACACGCTGTTGAGAGCTGGAAGAATGCAAATAACCCATTCTCCAAAAGCAGAAACTGCCTTTTGACAATCCTATCCTTTCATTTTCAAAGAAACACTCCACCACAAACCATTACTCTCTTGTCATTAGTCCCAAGGTTCATGCTGCTGGCTGTATTGCAGCATGAAAAATAGAAGAGCCACTCTTGCAAACCATTGTATGCCTAAAGCACATTTCTTCATGTACAAGATGAGGATTTTTTTCCTATTTGTAATTGAAGTAATATTTTTGGCATTGAGGACCAAATGACTGCAGTAAGCTTGGTTTGCTTTTACTGAATGCTCCTTAGAATTTCAAGTGCCCAGTCAGTGTTAGGCTGAGCTTTCTTTAAGAGTGTTCAAGACCTGCTATGCTTGGCTTGTTTTCCACATCTTTGAAATTTCTGGATGCTGAATCATAAATAATAATAACAGTAATGGTTGAAATTAGGCATAAAGCCAGCTAGGACCTTTCAGAATACTGGTCACAACAACCTCTTTCTAATTTTGCTGCCGTATATAGCTTGTACTTTATGTAAAGTCTCTTCTCTATGTATTAGTAATTTTTCAGATGAGCTGACCTGAAGTCTGCCTGGACACTGGGTCACAAAATCTGTCTTGCATGTCAGCTGAGCACAGGGAGAAATGTTAGCTGTGTATTGAGAGTGTGGCCATGTAGATTTCTGCGTTTAGTATATGGCAGTGGTGCAGCTGAGAGGCAGGACTGGTTCTTTTCAGCAGCAGTGCCAGGTATATAAAATAACAAGCTAATTGTGTAATGAGAAAACCAAAAGAGCTTGGTAATGAAAATAGAGATATTTTCTAGATTTTTCAATTTTTTTTTTCCATTTAGAAAATCCTTGGTGTAGTTTGCTTTTAGTCTGTTTATGCTCTAAGAGATACTTTCAGGTCACAGCCAGTTGCTGTGAAGTTTAAGGAAGCTTTGTGAGAGGGTGAAACTAAGCAGAACTTATTTGACTGATGTACAGGAAATTGGCATCTCAGCTTCTGATAGGAGTGTTCAAGTAATTTGTGCAACAAACACTATAGCTACAACATATTTGGTTCAATATTTCTTCAGGCATTTTGGCCAACTGCGTGTGGTTTAAATCAATATTTTCATGTCAGCATCTATTTTGGGTGGTGTGCATTTCAGTTCCTACTGAGAGATGCTATTTTAAAGCAACTGATTTTGAAAAGTTTAGTAGCTGTTATAAATAGTTCATTGGGGTCGTTGCTATTGGTAAGCCAGGGAAGGAAACAACTTTAATTCCTTGTATGAGGTTATGGATTGTCAATTTGATCAATTGTAATTCATTCTAGAATGTAAATGGTAATGCCTAATTTAAACACAAATTATTTTTTTTTTATTTCTAGGACTTGATTAGAGACCAGGGTTTACGAGGAGAGGGAGGTAAGTAGTGTTAAAACTAGTTAAAAATGTGCAATATTTAATTATACGACCATTTTGTCCCTTCCCTTTGATCTACTTTGTTCTCAAAAAGACAGGCACAAAGGAAAATAGAACAAAAAACAAGTTTGCATTTGCTTGTCCATGAACTTAATATTTGTATAATAAAGGTTTGAGTCATTTGCTGATCATTCTGGGAGTGGGGGAGACAGAAGGAGAAAAAGTTTTAGAAGTGGTATCTAGTTTCTTTAGTTTTAAAATTAACTTGCACCATCACTTCTGTTGCTCTCACACACACACACACCTTCATTCACTCCCATGACTGCACACAGATACAACTTCCCAACTCTCTCTCAAAGATTTTTATGCCCGTTGTTGACTTTCCACCCACGGAAACAACGGGGGTTTTCATTGAAAACTATCAACATGGTAGATGGACCTTCCATAAGAACTGCTGCATCCTAAAGCAATGTGAAATCCTCCAGTTCTTCTCCCCCTCTGCCCCTGCTGGAGATGCTGCTTTGCTGAACTGCATGCCTGTGCTACTCAGAGAACCAGATTGTTAGGACCTTATGCTAAAGCTGGGTCTTTTTATTTTTCCTTTAGTAATGCACAGCTCTAATTCACAATTAAGTCAAAACTAGTGCCAGGAAGTGTATTTTTTACTTAATATGTTAATGCTCAGGCCTTAAGTAACTTAAAGTGAAGTGCCTTCTCCCACTGGCTGTCAAGGTCCTGACAGGGCTTCTTATGTGCTGTATTTATTTCTATGAACACATCAATAATTGAGAACTAACAGAAATAAAGTATTAGTAAGTAGGGCAGGCATTAGACAGTTTTTTCCACTCCAAATCATTAATACTGTCATCTCCTACTAATTACAACTTTAGCCATAAGTAAAATTTGAATTACCTTAATGCCCTCATCATTAAGGTTTTGTAGTGTGGGCTATCACTGATGTCATTTCTCTCATCCAAATCTGGTGGTTGGTAGTATGGTACCTGTCTCCTCTATTGCATTTGATAGAGCTGTTTTTTGCTTAACAACAGTGAATGTAAACACTTAAAAAGAAATTTCCTTTAATCCTACCAGCCTGTTAATTGTAAGTTGCCAGTTCTAGCTATTCTTATACGTGTTGATAGATGTGGCTCTCTACAGTTTTTGCCCATTTTGTCCAGCATTTAAATGTTGTGCTATTGTGTTGGTTTTAACTTTTGATCATAAACTGTCTGCTTGGCATCTGAAAACAATTTGCTATTCCCAGTCCTGAAACAGTTCTACTAGTAATTGACTTTTTTTTTTTTTAATCTTTCAAAGTACAAAAGCAATCATAGAATGGTTTGGGTTGGAATGGATCTTAAAGATCATCTAGTTCCAACCCCCCTGCCATAGGCAGGGACACCTCCCACTAGACCAGGTTGCTCAATGCCTCATCCAGCCTGGTCTTAAACTCCTCCAGGGATTGAGGGGGCATCCACAGCCTCTCTGGGCAACCTGTTCCAGTGTCTCCCCACACTCAATCTATGAGTAGGAGTCAAAGCATCCTAGTTATTTCCCATGACTTCTTTCATTTCTTCTATGTGTCTGTCTTTCTGTCTCTGCCTGCCCGTCTCTTTCTCTCTAACAGCCCCTTTGAACCAGCTGATGCGCTGTCTTCGGAAATACCAATCCCGGACTCCCAGTCCCCTCCTTCATTCTGTCCCCAGTGAAATAGTGTTTGATTTTGAGCCTGGCCCAGTGTTCAGAGGTAGTTGGGCTCTTCTTTCTTGTTTTCACCCAAACAAAATAAGTAAAACCACAGATGCTGTTTGTGCCTCACCCTCACACCGTGTGTATGTAAGTGTGTGAGTTTATCAAAACATCTCTGTTTTGTTTTTGGTTTTTTTTTTTCGCTTGGCCTGGCTGGAATGCTTTGAATGTGCTTTTCACACATACTCACTTTCACTTTAACATGCTTGAAAATGGTTATAAATAAAGTCTGACTTAAATCTTCAAAAGCAAGGAATTTCATAGTTGAGGGTTTAATGTGAATTTTAAATTTTCTAACCAAATGACATCACACTGATTTTAAAGACAAAGCGATGCCCTTAACTTGGAATTTCCTTGACTGTTCAGTTTAAGTCAATTCAGTGCTTTAACAGTTTTTTTATATTTAATAATCTTGTATTTTGAAAAGCAATCTAGGAAATCGAATGTGAATCACCAACATTTCCATTGATATCTTGTTAGGTCTCAAACTTTTCCAGTAATGTGTCATGTCAACTTTAAACAAATAATTCATTTTCAGAAGATGCTGTTGATACACATTGGACCCTTAGATGGTTTAGACCACTTAGTTTTGATCAAGTTAGTAGATTTCCAGAGAAACAGTATTTGTTTGTGTCCTGTACCATATAAAATAAGACCCTTCTGTTTACATGTCATTGACTCTGGGGCTAACTTGGGCCTAAAGCTGTCAATGGATCTGTTGTATTGTACAAAAATGCCCCAAACCCTAATGAGATTTCATGTGCCAGAGAAACCCAACTACTAAGTAAGAGCATGAAACATTTGTGTCTATATGTACACATGTAGAAATGGGTAGTTCAGTGCATGTAGTGTGGTTTGCAAATGCTACCAACTTGGCTGTTTCAAAGACTTTTGTTTCAGAATATATCAAGAGCAGTTCATTTTATGAACTTGCAAACTTCTTCCAGAAGTCTCTGTAAGAAGACAGGTGTTCCCAGCAAGCAAACTGGCTGCAGAATGGAATATGTTACATACTGCTTCAGAGTCCAAGCCATTAAGTCCAACATTATCTGAAGTATTCTACTCTAATAAATTGAAAAACTGTCCATCTGGTATTATTATGAACAGATTAACTGTTCTACCACATGCTGTAAGCATTTTTGGTGAAGGGTGAATATTGTGCTTGAGTTTCTATATCGTGGTATTAAGTAGGAGACTTAGCATTACCTCTAAAGATAATGCATTTTTAGTACTGTCACAGAGTAAGTCTGTGGTCCATTAAATATTTGGGAGACTGCTCATGTTCTGGGAAAATCATGCATTTAATTCCAAATATGTGTGATTTCAGTTAAATAATATAATAAATAAATAACATTATAGTGGCTGTAACATAAGTATGAACAAAAGTCCATCCACCCAGGTCACTGCCTTGCAGCTGCTTGTGAATGTAGTTAGGATGCCCAGTATTCATCATTGCATTGGCATGTAGGACAAAGTTTATGGAGGCTACACCCCATTTTTGATGCTAGTATATCATTACCTTGATCTTCTATTTCTAAATGTATCCATGAGGAGAGGCACTGATGGATATATATATATATACATAGTCTGATAAATTAGCACATGCTGAGTGACTGAACTCCAGTGACAATTTCAAGTCATAAAGTCAATTTTTTTAACTCAAACATGAGGAGATGCTTTTTTGATGAGAAGGGGACCTCTGAAATGAGGAAGAGCATTTTCTTCTACCACTTCCCAGTGTACTTTTGTGAGAGGTGTGGATTTTTGGAGGTCTTATACAGTGACATACATTGTTCAGCAGAGCAGTGTGAATTTAATTAACACTTGACCCTGTTTCATGTTCTTTGCTTTGGGAGGGTCAGCATAACCTTGCAACAAATAATTATGATGTATTTTAAAAAGCAGTGCCTAGTTAAAGTGCTCTATTTGTAAAGAGCCATAGGGGCTCTGAAACAGCTCCATTAGTGGCATTTTCCTGCATTGATTTATTTAGATAACAGTACATCTGTAACCTATATGTTCTTTGTGTTTACTACAACATGCTTCAAATAGCTGGATGAAGCTTTTTTTTTTTTTTTTTTCCCTCTTTTAATTACTTCTAAATAAGTGCTCTCTGCTAACAGACAGCTTTAAAACAGCCGAATGGTTTTCAGGTGGCACTTGGAGACTAAACTGGAGAATATTTCAATTTTTTTTACATTTAGTCTATTTAGATTTTGAAGTACAGTATTCCAGCTATTTATTGGGAGCCTAAAAGATTAGCTACAAGACTGAGGGGTAACCTCTGCTAACGAAAATTATCTAAATACTGCTAATTAAAATATCTTTTTTCTCCAAGAAACTAGTGGAATTAAAAGCAGGTTTAAAAAAAAAATTTAAAGAGGCATTGGTGATCTTTGAACAGGAGACTGGAAACTATCTGGTATACAGGGGTGTTTGTTATAGACTTGTCTCTTCCTGAAATCTAAGACTCGAGCACTACTTTAGTATTAGGACAATATTCATAGTATATATTTGTGCCCTCTTAACATTTACATTGATGTCTGGAGATACTGCATCTTAAGCACACTTCTTGCACCTAATATCAATGCATTCTTGGAAGTTGGCTTGTTATATATATAATTATCCCATTTCTGCAAATTTAGGTTCAACTGCAGGTTTGTCTGCAACACCTCCTGCCTCTTTGCCTGGGTCACTCACCAATGTGAAAGCGTTACAGAAATCACCTGGACCCCAGAGGGAAAGGAAATCATCCTCATCCTCAGAAGACAGAAATAGAATGGTAAGGGAAAGATTACCAATTTCCATTCATAGCATGATATATTCATAGCATGGAAATACTACACACCCATCTTCCTCTCTCTTTTCTTTCATGAAAGCCTTCTGAATTATTTTGAAGGTAAATATGGTGGTGATTAAACCAACAAGTAGTGTAATATTGAAACAGTGGGAGTGATAGAAAAATTGTTTAAATAACTGGCTATGCTCACTTTTATGCACCCAAATATCTTGGTGTGCTTCATACCATACCAGTTTCCTTACAAATAGGAGCTTAGCTTTTCCCACCATGATTCATCAACTTGGAAAGTTCTCTAGTGATTCTCAAAATGTAAAAATGTATATAAATGTCTCCATTTCTATTTCTTTTTAAATTCACAATTTAGTGTTATGATTAAGAACTGAAAAATAAAAGACACTTTTTTTGTTAAGAGGCCAGAAACCTTTGGCAAGTATTTCATGCCAGGAAATAATTTAGTGTGCTGTTGCATATGTCCTGCTTGAAAAGTCAAATAGAATATCAGAAAAAGAAAGGTTTTTTTAGGACTTTAATGATATGAAGTGCTAATGCCAAATCTTTAACAAAGGACCTGTTTTCAAAGGCATTAATGCTCTTGCTTTCTTCCTTTTCATTGTTTATATCTATAAAGAAAACTCTTGGTCGACGGGATTCAAGTGATGATTGGGAGATACCAGATGGACAGATCACAGTTGGACAAAGGATAGGATCTGGATCATTTGGAACAGTCTACAAAGGAAAGTGGCACGGTAAGTGGCTGTAATGGCTAACAGTTACTCTGGAGCAAGTAAAAATGTTGCCTTCTGAAAGCAGCTTCACAGAAATNGGAGCAAGTAAAAATGTTGCCTTCTGGGGGCCAACAGGCTTGAAAGCAGCTTCACAGAAAAACCCCTGGGGATTCTGGTAGACAGTTAAGCCATGACTCAACTTTAACTCAACATGAGCCAGCAGGGAACCCACCCCTCACAGAAAGCTAATGATATCCTGGGCTGAATAAGGCAAAGAGAGGTGATCCCCTCAGTACCAGCAAGGCCATGCTTGGAGTGTTGGACTCCAGTTCTGGGCTTCTGAGTACAAGGAAGACATGGACATAGTGGGGAGAAGCCTCTGAATGGCCATGAAGATGATTTTTTAACTAATAGCTGTTAGGCCAAATGGGTAACGTTAGAAGTTCAAATTCAACTCTTATGTGTTCTTCTGAATTATTCTTCAGTAATTATTAGGACGAAGATGAGGCATAATTACATAGATGCATGCTGAAAATGCTTCTTGACAAGTGTTTCAATTGTGTATCTTGAAATCTGGCATAGATTTCTGAGAGTAAAATCAGAGTACTGTTAATGCATTTTTCAGAATACTTATTTTAATATTGCAGTGGTTAGAAAATAGGCTTAGTATTTCTAATTCTCTGTATAGCATTTTCTCAGTAGAGGAATATGTACCAATGGGACTTATGAAAAATTGCTGTTTTCAAGGTGATGTGGCAGTGAAAATGTTGAATGTTACGGCACCCACACCTCAACAGTTACAGGCTTTCAAAAATGAAGTAGGAGTGCTCAGGTAAGAATATTTTTTTATGGAGTAAAATAATATGTATGGATTTGTGCTTCGTTAGTAACTTCATTTAAGGTCTCCTTTATACACACTGTTCTTATTTCACTATGATTCTAGCTTGATGGGGTAGAAAGTGTAACTTGCCTTGTTTCTTTGTACTTGCTGCAACTTATTCCTTCCTGTCTTTGTGAAAATTCCTCTGTCTAAACACTCAAGACAGGACTGGCTTTTGCCCTTGCTCTTATTTCCAGGTTACAGTCAAGCTTAAGGACTTTGTTTCCTCTTATATGTGTTTTAGGATTGGCTAATAGTTCATTTTGAGCTTCAGCTCTGCTCATATTATTCATTGTTTCTGTTCAGTAGCCTTGACTTACCTTTGAGGAGACCTTTTTAAATGCATTCTTTATAAAGACACTTCTTGATTTCCTTTTCCTTTTCTTGTGACTATTGCTTGTGCTTTCTCAGAAGTATTTGTCTTGGGTTCAGCTCTTATAAAAGGATCCATCAAGACAATACAATAGAATATTTATTGGGGAACCCCATTAGCATCCAAGTGAAATCTTGGGTAATCTTGAGCATAGTGGTGTTTTAAGAATCAAGATAGAAAGAAGGGATTTGCCCTCAAAATAAGAAGGACATTGAGCTGTTGGAGCAGGTCCAAAGATGAAGACAGGCTGAAGGAGTTGGGGTTGTTCAGCTTGGTGAAGAGGAGGCTCAGGGGGGGAGCTTCTCAGTACCTGAAAGGAGC
>VZTY01014338.1:30688-43522 GCA_013400935.1 Turnix velox | reverse complement strand
GTGTATTTGGAAATAAATATTTAAACTTTGATAGCTCTACCTGTTTGGTTGGTTTTTTCTTAAATCCTGATCTGCCTGATTTCCTCCTGATTTCTTTTTTTTTTTCATCAGGAAAACTCGACATGTTAATATCCTGCTTTTCATGGGTTATTCAACAAAACCCCAGCTGGCAATTGTTACACAGTGGTGTGAGGGGTCCAGTTTGTATCACCATCTACACATCATTGAGACCAAATTTGAAATGATCAAGCTAATTGATATTGCACGACAGACTGCACAAGGCATGGAGTAAGTATTGTATTACTTATTTGCTGATGAGCAGCACGGCAATGTTGACTTACCCCCCCCCTCCTACTAACTGGTTTTGGAGCATAGGGAGATGCAGATCATAGAATCATAGAATAGTTTGGGTTGGAAGGGACCTTAAAGATCATTGAGTTCCAACCCCCCTGCCATAGGCAGGGACACCTCCCACTAGACCAGGCTGCCCAGTGCCCTGTCCAGCCTGGTCTTGAACACCGCCAGAGATGGGGCATCCACAACCTCCCTGGGCAACCTGTTCCAGTATTTCACCACCCTCACTGTAAAGAATTTCTTTCTTATGTCTAGTCTAAATCTATCCCCCTCTAATTTATATCCATTGTTTCTAGTCCTCCCATCCGATATTATGTTAAAAATTCCTTCCCCTGCCTTTCTGTAGGACCCCCTCAGGTACTTCATCAAGGAAACATAGTCTTAGATAGCAGAGTGAAGATAATTACATTGTGGTTAAACTTTCTATCTACTGAGCAAATATTTCTGTTTTGGGCATTCTGATCTCCAAAGTGTATGTAGCCTTGTGGTAGGAGGCAAAAAATAGTTTAAAAAGAAGCACACTGTAAAGCAAAGAATATAATTCTTTAAGATAATGAAAGAGCCCTGTAAGCAAAAGGAATCAAGTTGGGTTTTTTTTCTCTTGTAAGTATTGTAGCTCTCTAAACAATAGATTTCTGCCTTTTGAAGAAAACATACCTCTTTTGTTCTAAGGATTATAAGTAATCCTTACTCCCAGAGAGGGCAATTGAGTGAGTTAGAATTTACAAAACTGGCTCGATACTGTGTGTCAAAATCAGAACACTGATGTAAGATCAGAGAAATTGCCCTCCAGCTGGAAAACCATGAAGATGATTGCAGTTATTTGGGCCATTTTTCCAAGTATTCTATTACATTTTGAGTCCAGGGGAAGGGAGGGACGTGTTTGCAGCAACCAGTCCCAACCTTCTGTTAGCTGGCTCGTCTCCTTGGGCTCTCTCTGTAGGGGATGGAGGTGCAGAAGCTCTTTTATGAGCATGATTCAAACAAACTAGGGACATAAAATAGGGCTTTTCCAGGAGGTTTGTGCCAATCACATCGACTGAACAAAGAGCCAAAGAGTTGCCTAATTTATGCTGTATCTGTGCTGTGGGGCTGTGTGTTCCTTGCAGTCTGTTTATCCAGTCTGCAATCAGAGATCTTCTTTCCTAGTCTAATGCTAAAAAGCAGTCAGCATCCTTGAGACTGAGAAGCACGTTTAGCTCCTGCAATTTAGAAATTTACCTAAAGCTGTGACTAGTCTGCAAAGTGTCTTAACACTCATTGTTAAGGCTGGGAAGAAGAACCTTCAGCACTGTCAGAAACTCCTCAAGTTCCTTAATTTTTATTCTGAATACTGAGTTAGAACTGAAAAGTGCATAATTATTATTTCATTCTTCAGCAGCACTGGGTTTGAGCTGAAAATCTAAGCTTTATTTTAGAGGGTTTTTTTAAAATGCTCTTGTTACTGTTGCAAAAACTGTCACGGGTAACTGAAATTTTTGCCACCTTAATTACCTGCAGTTTGAATATCTACAGAACTCGTGTTGCAGTAATACAGTCAATTTTGAGTTGTTGATTAGTGAAATATCATTTAATCCTCCTAATCTGTGATGTTCCTTTGCAGTTATTTGCATGCCAAGTCAATCATCCACAGAGACCTCAAGAGTAACAGTATCCTTACCCAGAGATGTGATTGTGGAACGTGACAGCATTCCTAGTTGGGCTGTTTTGCTGCCAGAAATGAACCTACTGATGTGAAAAGCTATTCCTATGTGAATATTTGCTGACTTGAGATCTTTTTTGAGAAGGGGTAATATGCTAGCAGCCAAGTAAGGAATATTTAGTGTGCTAAACCTAGCAGGTTTTGTTGTGGTATCACAAAGATTTGAGCACCATTTGTTTCTGATTACAAGCAGTCAATTCGTGGAATATTTTCAGCTACTCATACTTGGCATTTCAAGAAGATACTTGGCATTTCAAGACAGCCACCTGGGCCATGATCTGTTCAAGACCAGATGAACTATTATTTATGTAACCCTTAAGTACGATAATTCACTATCCTGGCTGCTTAGAATCTATATTAAATTAAAAGCTTCTTCATTGCTGCTGAATGATTAAAGCTGTTAAGTCTAATGTTGCAAATTTGTAGCTGTTTATTGTTTTGTAGGGCTGGACCAGTACCTCTTCTTTGTTTTCCCCTAACATTTTCCCCATAGATATATTTCTTCATGAAGACCTCACAGTAAAAATAGGTGATTTTGGTCTAGCTACAGTGAAATCACGGTGGAGTGGATCCCATCAGTTTGAGCAGTTGTCTGGCTCTATTCTATGGATGGTAAGCAAGGGGAACATGGTGTGTTTGTTTCAAGGAATTTGGACAAATTTTCAGAGACACAATCCCTCTGGCATTGTCTCAAGTTGAAGAAGACAATTGAAAGCTTTTTGATGCTTCTTCAAGCAGTTAGGAATTTAGTGTGCAGTGTCTTCATCTCTTATCCTGAGGTTTTAACTGAGGAGAAAATGGTGGCTAAGGAGAAAGGATACAATTAACCCAGAGTTGAGGAGAAGGTGAAAAAAGCCACAAAAGATATCCTGCAAAAAAGGAGCAAACAAAATAGCTTAGCCATAAGTACTATGCTCCTAAGTTTTAAAGATTTAAGCATGGATACTCTCAAAAGGTCATACAGCCTGCTGAAGTTTTAAAATGAGATATAATTATGGCCTCCTGGGCAGATACACTTTCTCCCTAAGTAACCTGAAGGCTCTAATAGTTGACAACATTTTCAGTGTTTTTAATAATTCTAGTTTCAAAATAGCTTCTTGGCCTGGGTATGGTCACTCTGTTTTGTTGCAGAGGAACAAAGGGATCACCAAGCTAAAAAAATGCAATTGATTGTGGGATTCATGTCAACACCCACTCTAAGTTAGGACCCAGTAACATATGAAGGCTAGAGTGTGTCTTGGCCCTGTTATATTTTGGTTTTGGTCTGAGAGGCTGATTCTGATGTGGTGAAAGAAAAGCTAATTCTTTTCTTTTATGGTACAGGCACCAGAAGTTATTAGGATGCAAGATAAAAACCCATATAGCTTTCAGTCGGATGTATATGCATTTGGGATTGTTCTTTATGAATTGATGACTGGGCAGTTACCCTACTCAAACATCAACAACAGGGACCAGGTAAGGGAAGGAGTTGACTTGAGGCAGCTGTGGCCTGAAACAAAGATTGATTCAGCCATGTGAAATGCACTTTGTGATGTTTTTCTGTGTTTGATTTTGTATTTCTGATGTTTTGAGATGAAGGTTCCACTTTTTCTAGACCTTCCCCATTAGTGTAGCACTCATTTACTTAATTCTCTTGAGGTATTTTGTTTTTGTAACTTGAAGTATAGATTTTCAGCTTCTGTTCTGGTTGCCAGGATACTTATTAGGGAAGAGAGCTGGTTACTTAATAGTAATCTAGTTTAGAACAGTTCTGCAAAGGCAAAATGATCCCCCATATGTTCAGTTATTCCTCTCCCCTCAAATTGAATAATAGTTCAGCAAGAGGATTGACAAAATGGAACAGCAGTCATCTCACTGAATGTCTTATATTCATTTCCATCTTGAGAAATGAATTTCAGCATATCAGCATTTCTCAAATTCTGCTTGAGGGACTATCTGACTTTCCAGAGTGTGTGAATCGTGTAAGAAGATGATTTAATTGTGAACAAATATTTTTTTAAGTCTAATACCACATGCCTGTAATACATCTCCACAGGACAGGCACATTTGCAAAGACCTATCTGCTTCATTATTTCTCTGTCTGATCTGAAAATAGTCTCCATGCATCAAGATCTTTGATATAAACTAGTCCATGTCTGGGTGGTGAGATATTTATGTTATTTCTGTGTCCGTATCCCTTGTTTTTTCACTGTCAGTACTTGAGAATTGCAACCATGGCAACCTTCATCTGTGAATGCCATTTTATAAGGCTGCTTCCGTATTTGTCAGAATACCAATTCATCCCAATTCATCAAATTTGGAGTGACTCCCCTTTTTTATTTTTTAAAATATTTTTAATTGCATTTTGTCTTTTGAAAGAAGAAAAGTGTCCAGATTTCTGGCCAGATGGATGCAGCCTTCTAAAGGCAGTATTCAGTCTGGAGGTGTTCAAGACTAGGTTGGACAGGGCACTGAGCAGCCTGGTCTAGTGGGAGGTGTCCCTGCCTATGGCAGGGGGGTTGGAACTCTATGATCTTTAAGGTCCCTTCCAACCCAAACTATTCTATGATTCAGGTGTTGTTTTGTTTTTACCTTTTGAGATTTGTAAGATGAACCCAGTGATGTGCTGGGTTCGATTGAGTACTGAAACAGGTTTTAAACCTGTTTAAAGCCTTGAGTTTTATTACTCCCAATCTAATGTGTGAAAAGACAGAAATGCTGCTTACTCTATATTGGTGCATCTACAGCAGCTGCTGGGGTGTAGCTCCAAATCTTGGTGGCCCTTCTCTGGACCCTCTCCAACAGCTCAATGTCCTTCCTGTGTTGAGGGCTCCAGAACTGGACACAGTAACTCCAGGTGGGGTCTCACCAGTGCTGAGTAGAGGGGTAAAATCCCCTCTCTGGACCTGCTGGTCACACTCCTCTTGATGCAACCCAGGATTTGGTTGGTGCCTTCTTGGCTGCGAGTGCACACTGCTGGCTCATGTTGAGTTTGTCATCAACTGACACACCCAAGTCTTTCTCTACAGAGCTGCACTCAAGCCACTCTCCACCCAGCCTGTATCTGTGCTTGGGATTGCTTCGACCCAGGTGCAGGACCTTGCACTTGGCCTTGTTGAACTTCATGAGGTTGGCTTGGGCCCACCTCTCAAGCCTGTCAAGGTCCCTCTGGATGCCATCCCTTCCTTCAGGTGTATCAACTGCACCACACAGCTTGGTGTCATCTGCAAACTTGCTGAGGGTGCACTCCATCCCACTGTCCATATCTCCTATGAAGATGTTCAATAGCACTGGTCCCAGTACTGATCCTTGGGGAACACCACTCGTCACTGGTTTCCACTTGGACAATGAGCCATTGACTGCAACTCTTTGAGTTCAACCATTCAAACAGCTCCTTATCCAGCGAGTGGTCCATCCATCAAACCCATTCTTTTCCAGTTTGGAGACCAGGATGTCATGGGGGACAGTGTCAAATGCCTTGCACAAGTCCAGGTAGATGATGTCAGTTGCCCTATGATGTTACTCCATCATAGAAGGCCACCAAATTGGTCAGGCATGATTTGCCCCTGGTGAAGCCATGTTGGTTGCCTCCAATCACCTCTGTGTCACCCTCCATGTGTTTTTGCAGCCCTTTTAGGAGGATTTTGAACAGTTTCAACTGAAGTAGTGTCATTGTTTAGGAAAGAGTAACTTCTAGATGATTGCAGAGGGCAGACAAGTCTTTATGATGAAATGCTGTTCTGGCACATGGGGATTTCTAAAGAAACCATATGGGAGTTTCATACTGCTTGATGCCAACGCAGATGTGACTGATTCAGAATGCTGAAAAAGGACCAGGATTACATTAGTATAAATAACATTTACAGCTTGCTGGAGACGTATGGTCTTTCTATTGATTTTGTTATTTTTTTTTTTTCTGCCACTGTTGAGATAAGAAATAGTTATACTTCATTAAACATAAGGTAGGATACACCTGCTGGGTCTGTCTGACCATTCAGGAGGTTATTTTTGCTGCAGCATGAATGGACTTGGGTTAGCTAGATTGAAAGGTTTTTTCAGTGTCAGGGCAACTGTGGGTTCTCAAACCACACTGCACTTGACCTTGACATGATGATATTTGATGATTTTATATATATATATTCAAGAGAATGCTAACCACACTTATGCTTTGTTTTCCTGCTTTCTATTACTTTATGCTTAAGTTCTATCCTTAGATGAAACATAAGCCTTCCATGTTTAAGGAATTACAATGAAAATACAAAGCCTGCCTGTCTCCTACAGAGGAGAGGCAGTTTCTCATTTGCTTGTGTGGGATTTTTTTTTTGTGGGAGTAGGAAAAGAGGTCAGATGTCACCAATAAGCCTCTGTGATGGAAAAGTGTATCAAAGAATTTGTTCTTGAAAGGTAAAGATTTTTAATAACTGAAGTCTACGTGTTTCTTAAAATGCCTTTCAGTGTGAACTTAACTGTTGGCTTATAAAATAGAATATTTATTTTTACAGAATATTTATTTTTAGGCATTCTGTTCCTGCCACAGGATTGGTTGTGTAACAGTTTTTGACAACGGAGAACCATTTCTTACATGGTTATTGCTATAAATGGTAACCATTTACTAGTGATAAAAGTTTCACAGAAATCTTCCTTAAGAGGAGGAGGACAAATCTTTTTTTTTTCTTCGTACTGAGTACGCTAGCAAGCATTACTTTAAAAAACTCAGCAGTTTCAATACCAGTTTCTGTGAGCAAAAATCTTGCTGCTGAGACTTTAAAGTTCAAGCAAAATTGTCATCTTTTGTCACTGTTGGTTTTATTGACTCGTCTTCTTCCCATTTCATCTTCTTTTCCCTTAAATAAAGATAATTTTTATGGTGGGACGAGGATACCTATCTCCAGACCTCAGCAAAGTACGGAGCAACTGTCCAAAAGCTATGAAGAGACTAATGGCTGAATGCTTAAAAAAGAAGAGAGATGAGAGACCCCTTTTTCCCCAGGTGAGAAATATTTCTCTGTTCTTTAGTAGAATTTAGAATTCAAATATTCAAAAACAAAGGTTAGTTATGAACTTGCTGAGCAGTTGAAAATTTTTTTTTATAAGTGCAATAGCACAAGTGCCAGTTCAGTAACTGGGTTAGTGCTTAATTAGAAATGTTTATTTTCAGTTGTGTTTTGGGGAAGGTTTTAATGGTGAAATTAATAATAATTATTAGACACACTGTGTATGTTCTCATCAATCTTTATATTCCCACTCCTGTCTCTCTTCCCCAAGCTTTATGAAGGGGAAGAGATAGTTTTGCTGCAAAGCTTGTGTTGTTGCACCTTCTAAGGGAAGAAGGTTTGAATTTTAAAAGCTTGGGGGCTGGGGCTAATTTCTTCTTATTTTTAATATTTTTTCCAAAAACAAGGAGCTCCCCCTGCTGGCATTATAGTAAATGAAATTAAGCACACTGAGGCCAAAGATTGGGTTCATTTGCAGCAACACTAAGTATAGGTGCTAGTGCATCAGTAAAGGAGGCAAATAAAAGGCAATTTACATACATTTTGCTCAGAGAGGGAAATCAATACACCCTCTCAAAGGGGATAATGAGACAGTTTCTTTCCCAATTGTATTTTTCAGCTTTTTGAGGAGATAAACATCAGAGTGCAACGGAGTAATAATCAATTCTTAAACATATCTGTTAAAATTTGTGTATATTTTTGCACAGTTGATTTGTATTCTGCCATTGATTTTAGGAGACTGATATGAGTTTGGAAAGACAGGTTTGCTCAATTCACTTTTTATTTGTTTTGTAGATTCTTGCCTCCATTGAGCTTCTGGCCCGGTCATTGCCAAAAATTCACCGCAGTGCATCTGAGCCCTCATTAAACCGGGCTGGCTTCCAGACAGAGGATTTTAGTCTATATGCTTGTGCTTCTCCAAAAACACCCATCCAAGCAGGGGGATACGGTGGGTTTCCAGTACATTGAAAAAAAAAAAACCTGTGAAAGCATGTGCCTGTGTGTCTGTGTGCTGGTCCTTTCCTGTGCCTGCAACACACCTGTTACGTTCCCACTTCCTACCAGCTGTGTTTTCAAGGTTTACTGAGGAAGTGAAGACTCACTTCCTAACCATGGGCATTGGATGTCTTTAGAGCATAAAGTCTGTGTTGGTAAGGAGTGCTGGCACAAGAAGAATTACAAGGTCACACACAAGAAATGGGAAAAGTCACTTAAAAACAAGCAAAAATCCTCTTAAGGTCGTTGGGTGACATTTTTGCTTGCCTGTGTGGTTTTTACCTAGTTTATTGGTTGGATTTAGTTACTTAGGAGTGTATTTGATTTTTGGTCTACTCAAGCTATGGTGTTTTTGTTTGGTTTTTCTACTTCAGTCAAGGTCATTGTATTTAAGCAATAGGCTTTAGATTTCCTCCCTTAGTTATGGTAATATAATGTGGGGGGAAAAAAAGTAAAAAGAATTTCAAGGCTGAGCACAGTTAAAACTTCCAACACAGAATACCTTAGTGACATGTGACTTTTATTTTGGAAGCTGAAGTTTAAAATTAGAAAATATCTCTTCCTGCAGAGGACTATTGGCATGTTTTTAGGTTTTTTTGTTTTTTTACCTTTTTATTTTTGCCTAAATACTCTGACCTGCTACAGTCTATAGCATCTGAAAATGTTTTACTATAATGCAACACAGAAGAAATTCTGAATCTGCTTTTGGCTGAACTGCAACAACATTCTTAGTAATGGTGCCCATCAGTTAGTATGGATTTCAAAATTTAACAAAATATTTTAAATCTCAAGCATAACCACGCAGTTATTTAAGAGAGAAAAAAGCTGGTCTCACCCATAATAGAAAAAAAAAGGATTTGAAAAAGCAGTTGTTTTCATGGAAATCAGTATTACAACAGGAATTCTATTCATATAAAATGTTTTGCTTGTTTCAATATTAAGAATACCACTAAATGTGCTTCTGTTCAGTGGTGAATTGGTTTGTCACTTTCTTATAAAAGCTGCTAGTTTCACTACAAATTAGGCTAAATACCTAAATAAGAAAGCTAAATACCTTACCAAGATCCTGTCAGCTCACTTGGGGACAGTGTTTTTCCTTGGGGACCATTTCTCTGTGAATCAGAGTGGAAGTTCAGGTTCTGTCAGTCTTTGATGTTCTTGTATATTTTGAAACTAGTGATGTGGTTTTTGTTTTAAACTGCTAAAATACTCATTTTCACAGATCCTTCTGCATCTGAAACAAACCAATTCCTGATATTTTTAGGACTTAAAGGGACAGGAGTGTTTTTAATGGTTTCTGATTTTCTGACTTAAAGAGAATGTTGTGTATTGTTAGTGATAGGTTTTGTAAATAGTTCCAAGATTCAAAAAGGGTTTTCTGCTGTCTCTCAACTGAGCCTTTTCAATCAGGAGGCAGAGTCTCTTTTACCCTGTAGATGCCTCTTCTTCCTCTTTCCAATGCAGACTGATGATCACTCCTCTTGTTTTTCTTCTTCAACCACTCCATGGAATTACTGCTATCAGCCAAAAATAATATTTGCAGGGGTATTTCTGGGTGGTTTCAAATATTCAGAACCTTAAGAAAAAAAAACAAGGCCAGGAAAATGCTTGATCTTGAATTGAAAGGATGGAAGGACACAGAGATAGGGAGCAGTTATTTGGATGTCATGACATTCAATGCACTCCTGTTGACTAGAATAAAGGGTTTTCTACATCTTATTGTCACTACATCTTATTGTCATTGGGAGACCTCTGAGGACTCCTGTTCAGAACTAGCCAAAAACTGATGTGAAGCCCCATGAGGAGAAGTCACAGATAAGCTTTTTTCTCTTGCTTCTGAGGAGCCCTTTTGTTTAAGCATAGTTGGACACCCCTTCCTAAGAAGTCATCTAGAAATACAGCTTCTTTGTGAGTGGCAGAGAATTTTTTTGAGTACCATAGTTGTTAGAGCTTTTAGTTTTGGAAAACTTCTTAAGGCTCTGGGCAGCAATTTTTCCTCTGATAGTTTGATCATCTCTGAAATGGGGGATTATCAGTCAATCTCATGGCAGGCTGACATAAAACCAAGTAGGTGGTATTTTTTCCTCTGGTTTCATGTGAAAGCACTGCATAGAACTCTTGTTTAGTCAGTAATTCTGAAGGAAGCATGAGGTTACTTTACTTGTTGTGCTCCCTATTAATGGGGTCTCATTTCTGATCTGGAAGGGAGCAGACAATCTCATTTTTTCTCACCATAGCTTGCTGTATTGGTTTCTCAGCCAGATTCCAGGATTCTTTACTACTGGTTATGTATTCAGTCACCTTACTGTATATAGTCTTTAAAGGTTACTGAGTGTGCCAAATAGCTCTTTGTTATGAAAACCAGTTTTACCCCAGAATAGAGATTAGTTTGCAGGCTGACACATTTAGCACAATTGTTGCTTTTCAAGAGAACTCACGTGCAATAAGGAGCTTGAAGTGAAATTAAACTGACACGTTTTATTTTCAAATGCATGATGAATTAGACTTCACCTTTTTGACCTCTGTCTTGGGAAGAATGGCTACAGCTTGCTTTCATGAAATTCTTTTTTTTGGTAAAATGTGCTGGGTCTATATTCTATGTCCTCTCACTGTGTATTCTTTTAATTTTAACATTTGTTTGCATTTTTTAACATCATTTATATTCAAGCTAATGTTTGACTAGTCTGAAAGAAAAATTTCTCTGACTACCCAGTAACTGAAATCACCTGTTTAAACCAAGCTCTTGTCCTCCCTCCACAGGAGAATTTGCAGCATTCAAGTAGCCACAGCACCATGGCAGCACCCACTCTGTTATTTAAGTCTTGTGTTCCTACAGTTTCTTAACATCAAAACTCCATTCTGCTCCAAAAAAAACCCTAAAATCATTTAGAAGGAAGGTATCATAGGCTTAAAAAGTGGAGCAAAATGGAGCTGCCAGTCCAACACAATGGGGAAGGAAAAAAAAGAAAAAAACCCAAACCCAAACAAACAAAAAAAATTACCTTTTGGGGAACCAGAATCCTCTGCTGCCAGTGATTTCTCCTTCAACACAAACCACCACGTGCATTCGGAGACCCACGGGGGCTGCCTGTGCCGTTGGCATCATTCCCAGGAGAGAGGAGAGAGGGCGCTCGTGGTTTGGCTGATGCTCGGGCATGAGGGGACGGATCTGCTGCTGCAACTTAGGAGACTTGCTTTGGATGGTCTGCCGGTGGGCTTTCTCCTTCTAACAGCGTGCCATCAGAGGCTGAACCTCTGATGGGGTTGCTAATTTAAAAGAATCATCCTCTGTTCTGATCTTTTTTTTTTTATTTTTCTCTGATTTATGGACAACGCAGTATCCCCTTTTCACTCTATCGCAAGGTGAAACACCTAAATTTGTCTCCATTCATGGGTTTTGTTCCAGAAAAATTCAAAGTATTGGGGTGATGGGAGCTGGAGAAGATGTTACTCTAAAGGCTAAAATTTGTCGCCATTCATGGGTTTTATTCCAGAAAAATTCAAAGTATTGGGGTGATGGGAGCTGGAGAANATTTGCAGCATTCAAGTAGCCACAGCACCATGGCAGCACCCACTCTGTTATTTAAGTCTTGTGTTCCTACAGTTTCTTAACATCAAAACTCCATTCTGCTCCAAAAAAAACCCTAAAATCATTTAGAAGGAAGGTATCATAGGCTTAAAAAGTGGAGCAAAATGGAGCTGCCAGTCCAACACAATGGGGAAGGAAAAAAAAGAAAAAAACCCAAACCCAAACAAACAAAAAAAATTACCTTTTGGGGAACCAGAATCCTCTGCTGCCAGTGATTTCTCCTTCAACACAAACCACCACGTGCATTCGGAGACCCACGGGGGCTGCCTGTGCCGTTGGCATCATTCCCAGGAGAGAGGAGAGAGGGCGCTCGTGGTTTGGCTGATGCTCGGGCATGAGGGGACGGATCTGCTGCTGCAACTTAGGAGACTTGCTTTGGATGGTCTGCCGGTGGGCTTTCTCCTTCTAACAGCGTGCCATCAGAGGCTGAACCTCTGATGGGGTTGCTAATTTAAAAGAATCATCCTCTGTTCTGATCTTTTTTTTTTTATTTTTCTCTGATTTATGGACAACGCAGTATCCCCTTTTCACTCTATCGCAAGGTGAAACACCTAAATTTGTCTCCATTCATGGGTTTTGTTCCAGAAAAATTCAAAGTATTGGGGTGATGGGAGCTGGAGAAGATGTTACTCTAAAGGCTAAAATTTGTCGCCATTCATGGGTTTTATTCCAGAAAAATTCAAAGTATTGGGGTGATGGGAGCTGGAGAAGATGTTACTCTAAAGGCTAAAATACTGAAGGAAAAGGGGATGCTGCTGCACCTTTTTTCAGATTTACTTCATCACTTCTTCAAAAACCAAACAGCAACCACCAACCTTAACACCTTTTCTGGTATTTTCTTGTGTGTGCATATACAACACCTTTTAGAAGTATTAAGTAGATCCTTCTTTTGTTGGTCCAGCAACAAACTGAAGTTCAAAAAAAAAAATGTAGCGAGATTGTCCTTTCTTTTATTTTTTTTCTTTTGTATCATATGATACAATCTATTTATCAAAGATGCTACCAAAAGCATCTGAAGTCTGTAGAATTCCTGATACAGACTGTGAATGGTGAAAGTTTTATTTTTAAACGAGGGTGCAGGTGAATGCCAGGTACCTTACCAATATGTTTTCATAAATGAGGAAAAAAGTTCTCAGGTTGAATTGAATTCCAAATACAAAACCCCCCCTAGAATTAGACATTCCAAAAAAATTATGTTTTGGTACTTTCAAGAGCTCTTT
>VZTY01014338.1:0-19019 GCA_013400935.1 Turnix velox | reverse complement strand
GTGGCGGGCACCATTCCTGTGGGAACGAGTGTTCTGGAGGTCTGGCGCTCTCCCCAGCGTCCCGGTGATCTCCGGTGAGGATCGAGGCAGGACGGCACCAACACACCGGTGAGGTGCTTCTTTTTTGAGCCTGGAAAGTTAGTGTAGCCCGCAGAGGAGGAAGCGGATGGGCACACTCTCCTACGGCCGCACAAGCACGTTTTATTTCGGGGTGTGAGGACCAGTGCTTGTACTCCCCGCCAAGCTTCCGCAGCAAGAGTGAGAGGAAATCCGCCAGCTTGGTAGGGAGAAGCTGGAAGAGGTTGCCCAGAGAGTTTTGTGGATGCTCCCTCAATCCCTGGAGGTGTTTAAGGCCGGGCTGGATGAGGCATTGAGCAACCTGGTGTGGTGGGAGGTGTCCCTGACTGTGTCAGAGGGGGTTGGAACTAGATGATCTTGAAGGTCCCTTCCAACCCACACCATTCTATGAGTCTATATGTTATTGGGGAAATGAGGTGATCACAAAAGAAGAGAGCAAAGGGAAAAAAAAATGGAGAAAGTAACCTTTCAAGATACCTTCCTCCCCACTGCCGCTTCTGAAAAGGTATGTTGCTACTATACTACTGTGTACTAATTAGTTCTTCTGAATCATTATGGGATGATGTTCACACAGAATGCTCATCTCCTTCCCCCCTCCAGGTAAGCTCCGTGTCCATCTCAGATGTCCCATGTTGTCACACAGCTAATAAAGATCCCTTTGGCTTTCTGCTGCTGACATGTCCAGTAACACAGTAAGTTCATAATCTATCCATGGGTCACTGGAAGTGCAGAGAAGGAGAAAAAATAAATTAGGCAACAGTTAGTGCCCAGGCTAGAGGAGACACTGAGCAGCCTGGTGTAGTGGGAGGTGTCCCTGCCTATGCCAGGGGGGTTGGAACTCCATGATCTTGAAGGTCCCTTCCAACCCAAACTATTCTATGATTCTAGGGTAGGGTGGGCTGGGCTTTGTTTTCAGTGCAGCAAGTTGTGGAAGTTCTGTTGCCAACGTCTTCATTACTTCTTGTGTTTTTGTTTTCTACAGCTTTCCTGCTTGTGCATGGAACCCAGGTTCTATTTGCATGCCCTTGATACCCTCACCAGGAAGGAATTTAATTGATTTATCCTCAGAGGCTTCCAGTTTCATGAAGGGCACTCGTGTGTTGGCAAGGAGAGAAGCTGATGGCTATTACTATCTGGGTCGTGTTGTCCAAAAGGTGAAGGTAGGTATTGATTGGGGACTGTGCTATAAGAGGATCTGTGTGTCTTTTCCCTGTCCCACCAGTCCAATGCCCTCACTGCGATACAGTGCACTTCATAACAACTATTCTCCTCCTCTTTTCATCTGTTTCCTGATGGAGACTGGCTGTTTACAGTGAGGAGTCCTTCAAGCAGCTTTGGAATCAATCCATTAAGTAGTTCTTATAAGCTGTTATTCAAAGACAACCAAACAAAACAGGTCCTTTATCCCTACTGGTCCAATTAGCTAAACAGCATTAGTAGTTGTCATCCAAAATCATAGAATGCACTGAGTTGGAAGGGACCTTCAAATTCCATCTAGTCCAACCCCCTGTAGTGGGCAGGGGCATCTTGCACTAGATCAGGTTGCCCAGAGCCTCATCAAGCCTGGCCTGGAATGTCTTCAGGGATGGGGCTTCTTCTGGGCAACCTGTTCCAGCATCTCACCACCCCCATAGTGAAGAACTTCTTCTTAATGTCTATCTAACCCTGCCCTGCTCTAGTTTCAGACCATTCTCCCTCATCCTATTGCTCCATGCCCTGGCAAACAGCCCCTCCCTAGCTTTCTTGTAGGCCTCTTTCAGGTACTGGAAGACCCCTCTAAGGTCTCCCTACAGCCTTCTCTTCTTCAAGCTGAACAACCCCAACTCTCTCAGCTTGTCCACTTCTTTCTGCAGCTTCACTGTGATCCTGGAGTGGATTCCATCCTGGGGAGCAAACAGCCACATTCTTCCCTTGCCTCCAGGAGAGGAGGTGTTGGAAAAGCTTCTCTTGTCCACTGGGCTGAGTGGACACAGAGCTACCCAGGCCTGGAGACATCAGCCCAGCTGTTAGGATTTAAGCAAAGGAGACTGTGGGACCACCCAAAAGCCCACCCAAGATATTCAGTGGTTGTCATGAAATCATCAGTGCAGACCTACCCCACTGCCTGTTTTTAACACTACAGTCTGAGGGAGCAGGCAGAGACCCACTGTTTGCCTCCAGGGACCACAACCTCTTTACCAAACTCAGAGCTTTCTTTGGTCTCTTCCTTCTGTATTTCTGGGTTTTGTGAGATGATTTTTTGATGCCAGATACAAAATTCCACCTCTGTGGGCTTTCTCTAAAAATCCAGTGTGTTTTTTACCAAATAAATAGCAATGGCTGTAAGTCCAGTGTAGGAGTGGAACAGCTGAAGGCCCAAGTGAATAGCTGGATTTAGGGCTGATTTGTTCAAGCACACTCAGAGATCTGCAGGGAAAGCTAAGGTTTCAGTAACAGGTCTGCCCCACACCCATTGCTGGAGGCTTAATGAGAACATTTGAGTTTATGAGTTATGGCATTTTGCTGGTTTGTTGTCCTATAATAGCAAAGTTCATCATCCACAGCAGTTTCTTGCGGCTCCTCTCTTTCTGATGGGAGGCTTTCCTGAAGTTCTACCTTGGCATACTAATTGTCTTCTCCTGGGACAGATGAGCCTGCTAGAATCATAAGTTTAGAATGAAAGGAAGATAGAGACTTTAAGCTCCAGCTTGTTAGTTGCTTCTACTTCTTCACAGTACAGTGAAAAACCTGGCAGAAGGGGAAAGTTATGTTCACAAGTTAGCTCCCTGGGATTTCTGCCTCTTTCCTTCTCAGCACTTGTGTTTGGATGTTAATTTTACCTAGTTATGTGTCTTGCAAACAGCGTGTTTTACTCTTTTAGGGCTCCAGGGGACGCTTTTTAATCAAGTTTGAGAAAAACTGTGCTTTGAAAGGCGAGGCACAGCTTCACACGCAGAAAACTCCTCTGTACGACCTTCTGCACTACAATGATACCAAGCAACAGCCTCTTACTCCAGGAGACAGGGTCTTGGCACCTTGGGAGGCTGGAGGTGGACGTTATGGCCCAGCCACTGTGCTGAAGGTTCTGGAGAACAAGAAAGCACATTTAGGTACATTTGGCTTTCTTAATGGTGTTACACTCCTCACAGTTGCTGATCACTGCACAGTTTCAGCTATGGAAAGTTCTCTATCTGCTGCTTGGGTTCTCTTCATCACCTTTTTGCAGCTGTCATTGAGACTAAACAGCCTGGGTTTTTTTTCAGTGCCAAAATTAATGTGCAGGTCCCACAATTAGCTTTTGAATGGTTCTGTGAGTGGAAACTTCCTAAACGGGAATCCTAAACAATGGGCATCCTCCTGACAGGATGAGCAAAACATTCCTGACCCTTGGTAGTATTCACCTGATTATCTTTTAGCCCAGTTTCTAGCTTTTGAAGAGTAAAAACCTAGCTTGCTGTGACAAGTGAAAATTTTGCTTTCTGAGTAAGTTTAAAAGGAGTTCAAATTTTAAACCTATAAAGAAAAAAAAACAAACCATGGAAGCTTTTAAGAAATTGTATGAAAGACAGGCTGTTACTTTTATCTCCTGCTTTGTAAGAGACAAATCACACATATTGACGTGCTTCTAATATATAATAATGGATGTAAATTGAAAGAGGGGAGATTCAGGCTAGATATAAGAAAGAGATTCTTTACAATGAGGGTGGTGAAACACTGGAAGAGGTTGCCCAGAGAGATTGTGGATGCCCCCTCTCTGGAGTTGTTTAAGGCCAGGCTGGACAAGGCACTGAGCAGCCTGATGTGGTGGGAGGTGTTCCTGCCTATGGCAGGGGGTTGGAAGTTGATGATGTTTGAGGTCCCTTCCAACCCCAACTATTCTATGATTCTATATTCTTTGACTTTTCTCTTTTTTAAAAAAAAAAATTGTTTTTCATATACACAGCACACAACAGGAGGCGTGTGCTTGTGAATTTCTGGAATGGGAAGACTAAGGAGGTTTCCTCTGACCAGGCTCTGAGGATCCCTCTCGTCTTAAGTGAACGCATCATCCTAGAACTTCAGATGCCTTTAGCAGCCAGGAAGATGGTGGCAGACTCAAGCTTGGACTACCCATACATTGTGACACCTGGTTATAAAAAGGGTCACTCTGACCTGGACAACTGGCCAGGGAGTCTGTGTTCAACTCAGCCATGTGCCTCACTTCCCTGTTGCTGCCTTGCAGCCTGGGAACCCATATGGTCTACATGCTGTGAAGTGCAGCAGGAAGATGCCTTCATCCCAGGAACAAGCTTGGCTAAAGAAGATCTTGTAAAAAAAATAGAAGAGCAGCTGTCTGAAGTGAGGACTTCCTCTTCAGAAAGTGTTTCCAGAGAGGAAGAGAAAAAGGAAGATAGGAGATTCGAGACAGAAAATGCTCCAAATGATCTTCAGTTTTGTTTGGAAGAGAACTGTGAGGTTACAGAACCTAAGAAGGTAAAACATGCTCTTTGACTTTTCTTCTGTTAACATGTTCTATCTGCATAATGTCTACTTTGGTACCCCAAGTTTTCCACTCTCAGTACTAAAATGTTACTAGAAGTTTTAGGCCTGAGAGAAGTGTGACCAGCAGGTCAAGAGAGGTGATTTTGCCCCTCTGCTGGGCTCTGGTGAGGCCCCACCTGCAGTATTGTGTCCAGTTCAGGAGCCCTCAGAATAAGAAGGACATTGAGCTGTTGGAGCAGATCCAGAGGAGGCATCAAAGGGCTGGAGCAACTGCCTTATGAAGACAGGCTGAAGGAGTTGGGGTTGCTCAGCCTGGAGAATAGAAGGCTCAGGGGGGACCTCAGAGTAGCTCCTCTGTACCTGAAGGGGGCTACAGCAAGGCTGGGGTAGGACTTTTAAATAGGATATGTGATGGAAGGACTAGGATTAATGGATGTAAATTGGAAGAGGGGAGATTTAGACTGGAGAGAAGAAAGAAATCCTTTCCTGTGAGGATAATGAAACACTAGAAGAAGTTGCCCAGATGGATGCCCACTGGAAGATTAGCAAGGAGGAGGTTAATGTGCACCAGGATCCTCTAAACTCTTCTCCAGTGCTCTGCAAGGGTTAGAATCCCAATTTCTGGTGTGTGCCAGAAATGCGACTGTCAGCGAGACCTCTGCTGCCCTCATCTCTTTTGTATTAGCTTGGACCCTTCCAAGCAGAAGTACTGCCAGATTTATGTCATTTGAAGATGTAGAGAGACCTCCAAAGTGACCAGAAATTACTCAGGTATTCCTTTTCTAGTAAGGAACTCCCCTGGGGGGTTTTCTGGTTTTATTCTTTCTCAAATTTCAGTTGCAACTTAAGCTCTTATGGTGTAAATTCATGCAATAGCCTGTTCTTTTCAGGTCTAGATTATGATTGCATTTTTTGTTATTTCTAGAGTCCTCAGAGAGAGGTGGCACATGCAATGGTTGATGCTGCTGTCAACACAGACAGGTGGTTGATGGAGACAACCCATAAGGAAGAAGCAGACAACAGAGAGCAGGATGCTGAAACTGAGGGTAATTTTAAAGATAAACACAGTTATGTGTAGGCATTAATGACTTGAGCTGTTAAACTTCTCAAGGTAACTGTATTTTGAGATAGGAATTGGGGGGGGTTTGGCTTTTATGCATCCTACAGGAGCAGCCTTGAGTTTTCTTAACCTTTATTCTAATACTATAAATGTTATTTATTGTAAAATTTCCTTACTTTCAAAGTTAATCTGTAACATTAACTATGACTGCTTAGAGCATAAAGATTTCCCCAGGACTGGTCTGCAGAACACTGCTTTTATCTGTGCTGAGGAGGGTTGCTTTATTCATCTATTTACTTCATCTGGGAAAAACTTTAGTTTGCTCTTTATACAAAAGGGACCAGATTATTATTTTAATCAAATTATTGCTGTCCTCATCTAAGCAAGTTTTTGTGCCAATTGCAATCATTTAAGTGAGCAAGCTTCAGCTTTGTCCAGGTGTTACTGCTTTTTTCTACCACTACTGATAGAAGAATTAAAATTGAAACACATCTCTTCCCAGCTGGTTTTCCAACACCTTTCCATGCAACAACTGCTACTCAGATCCACCCTTTCTTTAGAAAGGTACAAGCAAGCTCCACCTGTGTTTTCAGTTTCCCAAAAGCTGCCTTAGCTCAGTGCTGTTCCTTAGCTAATTTCTCACCTCTCTCAACAGGATGTTGTGCTGAGGCTTTGCATTATCAAGAAAACGTTTTTTTGCTTGTCTCAGAGGATTCACAGATGCAGCTCTTGTCTGCAAAATACCATGTAAACAACTCTTTAGCCTGAGTAGCTGTAAGTGCAGTCAGTGGTATGGTGTTACCTGGCAATTCTTTTGCTTGACTGCAAGACAGAAAGCTGGGAGCTATTTTGTGGAGACAAAAACATGTTACATATCATCAGAGGAAAATGGTGGTACCGAGTTATAAGGTTCTTGCTTGAATTTATTTTATATAAGAACAGGGATTTTAAAAAATTGTTTCTTTTTATAAGTTGTCTGTAACCTCTTATGTTCTTGCCCAAATTTATTTGAAAGGTTTTTTCAAAAGCAGAGTAGCAGAAGCTCCAATCCAGCGTTCCCTGGGATGCAAGGCTTTAGTTCCTTTTAGGCACCAAAGCTGCTTGGATCAAATGAATCAATCACTGGAGAAAGACAACCTGACCATCAAGTCAGCCGAGTGAGTACAGAGGCCACACAGTACCTCCAATGTGCAGAACAGGAGATCCACAAATCTCCTAAGAGACAAAAGCATTACAGTAAGTCTTTGATACAAACTAGATTTAGCTATTGTGATCAAGCAATTTTTTTTTATTTTGTGAGAATAAACTCTGCCTTGTTCTCTTTGAGCAACAAAAATACAACCCATTTGCAAGGTACTGTTTTTGTGAAGGAGAACACTGGAGAGCAAAGCTGTTTCCTGCCTTTAGGAAACCACACACATCTCAATGTCTTGAGAGACATCAGTCAAAATGCAGCATGAGACTGACAGGGACATTATTTGAAGGTCCTGCAGTGTTTTTCCGGCTTGTGGCATTAGAGATGTCCTCAGGAAAGGGCTGGAAGGACACATTCTGATTGCAGAGGAACAGCTATCAGCAGGAACATGCTAATTGTACTGGAAAATAGGGGAAGGAAGGGAGAGAATGCATTTGAGAGAGGAAAATACTCTGTGGAAACTCTTTTCCAGCCCCAAACAACTCTAGCAAAGTGAAGTGGAATGCACATCTTCAGTCTTAGTGAGGTTTCCTTGCTTCTTCCCTCACTGTAGAACCCTTTTAAGTGCTCCTTCATCTCCTTACCCAGCACAGTGCAATTAAAAATCCTAATTATGAACACTGACCAGCACTGAAATGCAGCTTCTACTGAAGAAAACACGAAGAGTGCTTGGCAGTGGATAGAAATCTCAGACAAGAGTTAGTTCACCTGCCCAGAACTCCAGGAAAATTCTGTGTTTGGCCAGAAGGAGGCAGATATTTCTCTTTCTAATAAAATCTAGGGAGGAATGTGCAATTTGATTCATGGTCAGAACCTGTATTTTCCATCTAATCCAGAAGCTCACACAAAGATTTGTGCAGCTTTAAACATAGGCTATACACGAGAGCAGCACAACCCACTGACCTATGAAGAACTTTTGAGGTACCTTGTTGTTGGTTAAGTCTAATCCTTTGTACAGCTTTTAGTGCTTTCATGAATGGGAAGTGACACTGTAGTATTAATAAACCAATGTGGCTATTACAAAAATACACTGTTGAGATTAAGAGTTTGGTTTGGGTATTTTTTTCTCTTAGAAATCAGTTCTCAGTGGTGCATCTCAAGAGAGATGGAAAGAAATGGACTTCAATAGGGCCAGGATTGAGCACAAAAGGCAGCAAGAGGAAGAGAGGCAGCTGAAAAGAAAGCAGCAGCAAGAGGCAGATGGTATCCAACAGCAGCTGCACAGGGACAACCAGAGGTGATATATTGAAGCTAAATATGTTTTGTAGCAAACACTGGGAAGTTGTTACTGTCAATGTCCTAAGTGCTGTCATTCAGTCTTTGATCATCATGGGTTGTGCTTCACGCCAGTCTCTGCAGTGGGATCATGGTTGTTTACTAATGGGAATAAAACTGATGATTGAGATATGGGTGAGGGAGTACACACACACCTGGAAGTTTTAGCATTGCCTTTGAGGACAAATTTCTTCAGACCACAAGAACTTTTGACTCCCAAATCCCTGTTCCCTGCCTCCACTTGAACTTGGGGGGTCCTTGCCCCCTTGATCTACCCATTTCCATCTTTTCTGTTGTCCCTGTTGTTCCACCATGAATACACACAACCTCCTAGTTGTTCACATTAGTCCTACTGCCCTGCCCTCATAGTCTGTTTCCTTGGGTCCTAGAATCATAGAATAGTTTGGGTTGGAAGGGAGTTTAAAGATCATCGAGATCATAGGCAGGGACACCTCCCACTACATCAGGCTGCTCAGTGCCTTGTCCAGCCTGGCCTTAAACACCTCCATGGAGGGAGCATCCAAAACTTCTCTGGGCAACCTCTTCTGGTGTTTCACTACCCTCACTGTAAAGAATTTCTTTCTTATATCAAGCCTGAATCTACCCTCCTGGTCTTCAGTGCCAAGAAACTCAACCACACTGGGTTATGTAGTGAGGCAAGGGGATGATTGCAGGTTGCTGAGGTCAGGCACCAATCCATTTAGGGGTTTTGCCACCTCTGTTTAGGACAAATTTAACCCTTGTAAACTAACAGAGTACTGGAATATGATCTGAGCGTAGATTGCCAGAGTATCTGCTTTCTGTCATTTTCTTTTATCGGTCACTTGATATTTCTGAGAAATTTGACAAATTTTATTTTGGAAACAGGCAGCGGCTGCATCAGAGAACATTGCAAGAGCTGGAGAAACAGCTGGAGCAGGAAGCCAGAGCTTTGCAGCACATGGCACTACTCCAGGCTGCTGGGGCAGAGAGGAGAAGAAGGAAGGAATCCTTCCTGTCAGAGGAGAAGAGGAAAGCAAGCGAGAGGCTGCAGTTCTTAAAGATGCAGCGTTTGCAGAGGGAGGAGCTGCAGGCAGAACGCAATGAAAGGAGCTTGGAGCAGGAGAAAGAAAGGCTGGTAAGGGCAATTCCAGTGATGCTTTTCCTGCAGAATGTTTGTCTTTCACCTGGTTTATGTCATAGAATCATAGATGGGTTGGAAGGAACTTTAAGATCATCAAGTTCTGACCCCCCTGCCATAGGCAGGGACACCTCCCACTACATCAGGCTGCTCAGTGCCTCCTCCAGCCTGGCCTTAAACACCTCCAGAGAGGGGGCATCCACAACCTCTCTGGGCAACTTTTGCCACTGGTAATTATGGATGAAATTCAGCAGGAAATTTGGCTGTCCAGTTGTAAACATCTTCATTTTTTTGTAGGGTTTTCTCAGGAGCAGAATGCAGTCACGACAGGAAATGCTGGAACAAGAATCACAGGAGCAAGACAGGAAACAAAAAAAGCTCCAGGCTGACAAAGAGAGAGCTTTCCAGAATAGAGAATATTCACACCAGAAGATGGAAAAAGAAGGTAAAAAACTCAATGACCTCCACCAGTACCTCAGAGAACAGAATCTTTTGATGCTCAGGGCATCACTGCTGGCCTAAGGAAGTGTGCAAGCAGGTCCTTTAGATCTGCTCTGTAGGTGTGAATCCATGCTGAAACTTGGCTGCTTGAGTGCAGCTGAGACAAATGGAATCACGATTCCTGGAGAAGTCTTTAATATCCTTTTTATTACAACCAGGGTACATTTTCACTGCTGTCCTTTACATGCTTTTCTTTCTGGAGCTATTTTTCCAGTCTACCTCTGTCAATCTCTGTTCTTCTGTGCCCCTGCAACCAAGAGCTATCTTGGGATTTAATATGAAAGGATATTAGAAGTGTTTTTAATCTCATAGTTAGCTGTGTAAAATTTTGCAGTTGGGGAAATGTAGCAGCTTGGGAGGTGTCCCTGCCCATTGCAGGGGGTTGATGATCTTGAAGGTCCCTTCCAACTCAAACCATTCTATGAAGACAGCCACAGTGCAGAGCTTCTGGCCCAAAGGCATCTGAAGGAGGCCACTTCTTTCCATGGAACTGGAAGGAATCAGCAACTGTAGCACTGAGCAGTGTGGTCTGAGGCTGTGTCAGAGGCAGCAGAGGAGCTTTAATTCAACTGGTACAAGATCTAGAGCCTGGCTGAGGGGCATCAGGTTGTAGATGCTTTCAAAATGCCAATGCCAGAGAAAGGAATTAGTTAAGTGAGGGTTTGGGCCATTCAGCAGAGGAAGTGAAGAACAAGAAAGGTCAGGAGAAATGCCCTAGGAATGAGTCCCTCAAGTAAAGTGGGACAAGCACCACTTGTGCCCTGCTAATACAAGCCTGTAGAGAAATTGAAGCCCAAAAAGCCTTCTGCTCATGAATTCTGGGAACTTTCACCCCTGCTTTGTTTCTTCCAGAGCACCGGAAAAGCACAGGGTTGGGTTTTTTTGTTTTTTGTTTTTTTTTTTTAAGGTCAAGGTGCACATGAAATAGGAAGTATAGCTACACAATAGTGTTGTATGAGTTACCCTGTTTGGACTTAATTCTCTAAGTCTTGACTGTGAGAAACAAGCCAAAAAACTTAAAGTAGCACTAGTGTTTAGTATAGTTTAATCCTGAAGCATCTGGAAATCAAATACATAATGATTAAAGTACATGAAGTACATTGAGCAATTGTAAACTTATTTTTCAGACTTCATATACTTGTCATTAATCACTATTTTATAATCACCATAAACCAGCAGATTGTTTGCTGATGTCCTTTCTCCTCATTGCTTAACCATCTGAAAACACCACTGCAGCCTTCCTGTGCAGCTGGGAATATACTTAATATTACAGTATTTCCAAACATTCATAGACTCTGTTTCTCACTATTTAAAAACAGCTATAAAATAATTTTAATATTGCTATTAAAATAACTGACTGTAGAAGCCATGCAGAATATAGAGCTTTTGCTGGCTTCATCTAATTTTAAATATTCACAATGTGTTTTCCATCTTGTAGGAAAATGTTTCAGACTTCATATTTGCAAACTAGTGGAAAAGAAACCCAAGCATTTGCATAGTAGTTCAGGTTTTGAGTTGACTAGAAGACTAGGTGGTAGGAAGAAAACACACAGAGCCAAGACTAAGATTTAAAAAAATGCCCCAGACACCACTACAAATATTTCCAAAAGTTTTTATTATGAATTTAGCTTTTTCTTATATTTTGCTTACATTTTGGCAAATGTTTTCTTTTGCAATTTAAAATCCAAACTCCTCTAATATTGTGCCAGAGTATGGAAGCTTGGGGGGAAAAAAAAAAATCAAGATTGACTTGTCTGTTTTTATCATCCAAAATAACTAAAAGCAGAGGCCATTCTATGCAGGGTCTCAGGACACTTCTGCAGGTAAAAAAAGTTAAAAACACAAAAGAGAGCCTGAATTAGGGTGTTCAAACATCATTTCTCATTGCACGGTGACAGATAAGTCTGTAAATTAAATATTTACCCTGATCTATTTCAAAGCAGACTTTCGAAAGACTTTTAGATGAGTAGGGCTTTTTTTCAACAGGCTGCAATGATCTTGTGGACCTAACTACATGATTATGTCTGGTAAAAAAAAAAAAAAACACCAGCCAGAGCAATGTTAGGCTCCAGATCTGTGTAACAAGTCAGAAGTCTCCAACTGTGCAAAGTCTTCCTGGTTTCTGGAACAAACTTCTGAATCATCCCATGCCTGGTGATGCCTGGCTGAAAAGACTAAGGGCAAGATTCATGGAGAGTACCCACTGCACGGCCACTTCTCACCTTCAGCTTCTTTCTCCTCAGCTTGCACAGCCAGAGGGCAGCAGCCCCACGAGTCTATTGGAGGACAGAAGCTGCACTTTTGATGAGCAGTGGTTTAGCTGCCTCTAGGATGTCTAATTCAGGGTCCAGTGAACGACCAAGACCTTCTAGAACCATGATGGCAAAGATAATGGAAGCAAAATTGCTCTCAAGCTTCACCTAGAATGAGAAGTGACAGCATTAACTCACTGGACCTTTTTTTTTCCCCCCCCTCTCTGAGCCTGTTCCACACAGGCACCAGCTCAAGCTAATCTGAGAAGAAAGAGGCTGGGGAGAGCACATACACAACTCAAACTTCATCACATAGAATTTCAGAGTACACTGAAATCCTGCAGCAGGCCCAGAAATGAGACAACAGCTTTAGGGTAAGTGCCCTGATTGAACCCAGGAGTTTTGCTTTTAGTTCCAAGAAGGTGAATGGAATTAATTTTATTTTTTAACTTCCACGTTGGAACAGCAGGAGCTTAGAAGTGCCAGTGTACCTGTAAGCTGCCATAGTATCTAATGTCCTTCAACTTGTGTAAGGGGGGGTATCACCTTTTGAATGGCCATGAGAGTGCCCCACAGATGACAGAGAAAGCAAGCTCCTGCTCCATATGTGCTGGGGAGAGCACATACACACAGTCAGGCATCAGGATTGTTTCAAGGCATAGCAGGGCTTTAAGAATCCATGGACTGGGAATGACTTGCTTTCTGAGGGCCTAAATCACATTTCATGTTGTTAGAAACCTAATGATGAAAAAGTCCAGCTGCAGAATGTTTAGAGGGACCTTTTGCATGCTGGGTACCCCTGTGGCTGACAACCTTTCCAAATACCCTAGTTCAAGTCAGCATAACTCTGCTGAGTTCCAAAAGTTGTTTGGGACTCTGGAAGGTTGTCCCTCAAATACTTGTAAGAAGGAATCTGTGTTTTGTGAGCAGCTCCTTACTTTTGAGGCCTCTAAAAAGCCAGCAGAGGCCTAGTGCTGTTACATAACTACATATTAATAAGGGTCCAGGGAAGAAAGCATGAAATGATACACAAAATTACATTATATTTAATTTTCTGCTTCTAAGGGACTGTGAAAAAAGATAGGGAAAAACTCATTTTTTTACAGCAACATTCGTTTTAGTACATAATATCAACTATTAAAAGTAATATTAAGACATAAGTCCAACAAAACTGAAGTTGATCTTGGTAAGGTACATATATCAAGGCCTGAGAAACATTATGTCTGCAACACCCAGATACATTCCTTCCCTCTCCCTCCCAGTAGTTCCTTTCAGAAGTCAGTGTCTCCTTCCTCATCATGCCTTCATGTTCCCTATAGTTCTCCCTCCCCAAATGAACTTCTGTTGAAGATAGACAGTGACAGGACCTCACCTTATGGGTCATCAACAGTTTAAAGACATTGGAGAGGAGATTTCCCACCTGAAGCTGGAATACAAAAGAAATCAACAACTGATCAAAAGAGAAGGTCGAGAAGACAAATCCATGTGAGTGACAGGAAGGATTCTTCCTAGTGTTTGTTAGCATTTGGTTCTGGTGGGGAGACAAGTATTGGGCTGACAAGGTATGATCATTCCCCCCCCCCTTAATTCTGCCTAGGATAAGGATTTCAGCTGAGGCTGTAGGTGTTATTTAAAAATAAAAACAAAAAAAGCAAACAACCAAAACCAAAACCAAATAAAGAAACACAAAAGAAGAAAAGCTCAAAAGCCCCATTGCTCAATACATGTGTTTTAATCAGAAGGAAATTGAAAGGGATTTTTGGCTGCACCTGAGAACAAAAGTGCCCAGTGCTGGTGGTGCTGATGAGATCAGAGCTGGCCTATCAATGTGGATCATTCTCAAAAACAAGTTACACTGAATTAAAGGTAAATATAAGTTTATGCACTTGCCTTTCCTAGGGCAATGGTGTTTCCTCGGACCTTGGTCACAAGTTCTGCCATCTCAGCCTTGAATCTCTCAATGTCCTGGCACTGGTTAGCACGGGCATGATGAAGGATCAGTTCTGCCACTCTCTCCCCCTGTGAAACAAATTGAAAAAGAGCATCAGACCTTGATCAGACCTTGAAGCCTGCTGTGAACCTCACAACACCATCCCTAGAAAGCCTCTGCTGCGTAGGTTCCTTGTTGAGCGACACTGCAGGGAGAAATCCAAGGGTCATGCTTTTCCATTCCAGCAATGGAGACCCAGAAAACCTACAGAAGCAGATGCAAAACCCAGCAGAACCTGCAGCATTCTCAAACACAAGTGGCTCCCAGACAGCCCTAACTCGTGTCAAAAGCATTCCTAACCACAGAGTTACCTTGTTTCCTGGACCACTGGAATTGCTGTGCTCTGGCAGCCTTCTTGCTGTAGCTGAACACCTTATCCCTGCCTCTAGAATAGATTCAACGCAAGCAAGTCTCTCCCCTCTTCGGAAGGATTATAAGGGGAAACAGAAAACTATCACTTTGGGCATCTGACCCTCCAAGCTGTCTCCAAACCTCATGACAGAGGCCTCACCAGGCCCTGAACCACAGCTGTGAAAACAGCACGGAAGTTGTGCAGGTCGGCGCTCTGCAGCTCTGCCACCATCCCCGCATCCAACAGCACCAGGCACAGATGTTGGCGAGCTGGCTGCACTTCCACCACCAGTGTGTCACACAGGTCCACCATGGCTGTCTGCTCCTTGCAGCTGCTGCCAATGTGGGCCGAGCCTTGAACCAGGATGTTCCCAGGGTGCAGGTCAGCATGGACGAAGTTGTCAACAAAGACCTAGAGGATAGAAAAGTCTTAGGGCAGCTCAAAGGTAAACTTAGGGGCACATTAGTGGACACAGGCAGAGTAATATATCTGCCATTCAGTGGCATGTATTGTAATAAATACCTAAGTTGTCTGGTCTGAGACAATGACCCACATTAAAACTTAAGGACAAGTAAGGAAAACAACTACTAACACAGTAACCCACATAGCCACCTAGGACTCAAAGAGCAGGAAGGCCCCATAGAATAGTTCAGGTTGGAAGGGACCTCAAAGATCATCTAGTTCCAAGCCCCCTGCCATAGCCAGGGACACCTCCCTNTATTTCTTATACCTAGCCTGAATCTCCCCTCTTCCCATTTACATCCATTATTTCTAGTCCTTCCATCACATATCCTATCAAAAAGTCCTATCCCACCCTTCTCTAGGTCCCCTTCAGGTATTGAGAAGCTACTATGAGGTCCCCCCAAGCCTTCTCTTCACCTTTGTCTTTCGTAAATTTCTCCCATGAATTTGTGCAATTGATATATAAATAGACCTGCGTGGAAGGAAAAAAAGTAGTTTTAGTTGTTGCCTGGAATGGTTACATCTGATAATTTTAAGTTCACTTTTGAGAAACTATGCACAGCATATCCATATTCATTGAAATGTACTCATGACTACATGTATCTCTTCCACAAGCCACTAATTTCTCTGCTTTTCAGAGTTAAGAGTCCAAATTATTTCAGCATTCCAGTATGGAAGCTATTCCACACCTGGCTGCCTTCCTTTGCACTTCTTCTAGTTCTCCTTTGAAAAGAAGGATCCTAGATATCAGTGATCAGAAAGGCACAGAGTATTCAAAAGCAAATATTGGTTTTACTGCAGCCACAGAGTGGTTTCTTCGCCCTTTAATTCCTCTCCTAAAATTTGAGGGTTTTGCTTTGCTCCTGACCACTGAATCCAGTGTTAGCATAAAACTACTGTAGTTCTACCACAGTTTTTCTGAGCTATTTCAGAGTTTATCACGCTGCATGAAGGGAGAACTGCAGGCCTTGCCACCACCCTAGCATGATGTTGCAATTATCAGCTGAAATTCATCTAAAATGCTGCCCACACACTCAGTGCTGGGAGGTTCTTTTGCATCTCTGCCCATTTAGTTCTCATGGCTCCTCACAAGGCAGTTGTGTCATCTCTCAACACTCCTTTCCAGATAATTTATTATGATTTCAACCTCAAAAGAACAAGATGGCCAGAGCTGAATCATAAGCTAGATCCAGCCAGGTTTCTTTACTCTGAATTCTTCCTAAAAATAGACAGTTTTGAAGGAGGGGGTCAATAAATGAAGAAACTCATTAGCTACATTCCCTGTGAGTCACAGCTAAAGTCTCTGCAGAGAACATATTTGCTAATTTATAGCACTTGGGCAATATGTGAATATTCATTAAATTAATTAATGGGTTTCCTAAACAACGCCCAGATCAAGGTGCACAGGAAGACACTACTGCATGCAAGCAGGTTGCCATTCTGCTGTGGAAGAGGCTTTGTGCCCAAGTAACAGATTAGAATCCATAGTCTGTCTCCAAGAGGTACAGCAGTTATCTTAGTGTTCATGGGGAGAAGGGTAGCAGACAGCAGAATCAAACAGGCTCTCTCTTTACCTTTGTTGTCTCATTAAGCTAATGGAATAGCTTTCATCTTCCCTTACAGCCTCAGCCAGCCTACCACTTTTTTTTCCTACCATTTTTTTTGCCTACCATTTTTAGCAGCATGTCCATGCCCATCTTTGCAAGTCTCTGCCTCAGCTCTGTTGGAATCTCTGCATGAAGGTAGCATGAAATAGGCTCACTCTCCTGAAATAAAGACAAGAGCAGGAGTCAAGCACGGGTGCCAAGTTGACAAGGCAATTGGAGTATTCTAGAAAGGACTTGCTCACTAGAGGCATCTAATGTGATGGAGAACATAAGGGAAGCAAAGGTTCATTCTTAGGAAAGAGGATGTGATGCAAGCTCTTGCAGAAATACTCTTGCCAGGATGACACCCATGAAAACTTAAGGCTGAGAGTAGCTTGGGTCTGTGACTCAAACATCCACAAGGAAAGTGAGGCAACAAGATCAGAAAGTACCAGGTTTCTGAGCTCCTTGGTTTAACCCACCACAAAGAAGAGCTGATTTGCAAAGAGTTGGTTTGCAAAGCACAGGTAAACACATGGTGGCTGGACTCACTGCTGGTCTGCTAGGTTTCAGATCGAGCACTTGATTCTATATGGACTTGTCTGCCACCTCTCTTTTGGGATGCACTGCTTACAGAGAGTGGCACAGACTCTGAGGAAGGCCACCAATCTCTTTTAGCAAACAGGACAAAAGCAACCTCCTTCCATTGGTCTCTCCTTCTCAAAAACCCACCTCGTTGGCATATTGTCCAAAGAGACTTCTCATTCCTACCACCACCCCCAGGCATTGCAGCTCTTACCTCAAATGTTTCCACTAGAACATCTGCTGTTACCAAAGGCTGAAGGGGAGTTGGAAACTTTACAAAATCGACATGGAGGAAATTTTGTCGGAAGCGCTCGAGATTTCTGGCCTCATAACGTAAATCAATCTTAAGGGAGAAAAAGCAGGATGCAAATTAGACTCAATTCAAATTACATCTTTGGGAATCCTGTAGGAGGACCTGACTGTACACCCCAATACTCAATACCCACAAAACTAGTCAGAAAGAATTAGAACAAAATAGAATAGTGTTTCATGGGGCATGGCACGCACCTGCTGGACCATAAGCTTCTCAAACTCCTCCACAATCTCTGTCAAACTGAGCCACTTGAATCCAGGGATAAGTCCAATGAGGTAGCTCCCCATCTTCATGAGAAACAGATCCATCTCCACTTGGTGGACTAGCCCGGGATGCAGGACCTGTGCAAGAATGAGCAGTGGCAAGATCAGCTCCCCAGATATTATAAAAATGATGCTCCACATCCATCAGCTAAAGTGATGAATTCCAAATGAGCAGAACCCAGCCTATAAAGCTAGGAGTTAACAACTTTCTCAGACAGTCTACAGGATAATTTGCATTTCTTATGGATAAAGCTGTAAAGACATACACTATAATCTTCAAATTTAATATATCTTAGCTGGAGCCTACAGTCTCACACAATCCCATTCCCTTTGCACTCCCTCCCTCTCTGTGCTATGCAATACTGACTTGTATTTGGAATGGCTCAAGTATAAGATTTCTTTGAACAAACTTTGCTGGAAGGAACTCATCCATTACAAGTCTCTTCATAAGTGGAAAAGAAGCAATTGCAATTTTTAGAAGGTGAAACGAAGCTCAACACTCATTATTTTAATGCAAGCTAGACCCTTGCAAGTATTTCTCGTGTCCGCACGCCATGTCAAAGGTGTCATAAGGAGTATGTGTACTTGAGCTCCCTGGGCTGGGAAGAGCTATGACCACTCCAAGTCTGGATTGAAGCTGACTGGAACCAAACCACTGAAAAAAGGCACTGAAAGGGACACAAGCATCACTTAGTTCTCTTGCTCTACCTGTCCCTAACCAGCTAGTCTTTGGGAATCAAATCTGATTGGCCTTGTCCACCCCTTTTTATACACTTAAGGGCCAGCTGCACGACTTACTTTAATGGCTACAGGTACGAGATGTCTGGCTGATGGAGGATTTGCATTCAGGAGCGGTTTGGCCATCCCATCAGCAAGGAATGTCCCACTCGCAGGGCTTCCCCGATAACAGTCCGCTGGGCTCAGCTCCTCCCCGCTCCTCCTCTTCCTCAGCCACCTCAACAGCCCTTTAAAGCCCGATACTTCCCAGGCTTCAAAAGCTGACTGTAACATGGAGTGTCCCGCCGGCCCCTTGGCCTCCGAGCCGGCCATAGCCGTGAGGTCGGCGTAGGCTTTATACACCTGGGCCACGCAGCCCGAGCCCACCGGCTCCCGGCTCTGGAACTTGAGGATGTTGCTCCAGTCCTCGCCGAAGGCCTTCTTCAGCAGTTCATCCGTGTGTCCCCAGGGGTGCGGGCTCACCTCAACGTGCAGCTTGGCAAACTCATGGCAGAAGGCCTCAGAGAAGAGGTCCCTACGGGTGCTGGCCCACTGGCCCAGCTTGACGCAGGTGGGGCCGGCCGCCTCGGCCGCCCTCCGCAGTAGCCGCAGCCACAGGGCAGCCAAGGCGGGCCACGGGCGGCTCAGAGGGTAGAGGAGCAGCAGGGGGACGAAGCGCAGCAGTAACCCGCAGGCCCGCACGGACAAACGGAACAACAGCCCCAAACGCCGCACCAGCGCCCGAGGCGTCCGCTCCGGGCCGAGCTCTGCTACCCACACCGGTCCCCTCTGCCCCGGCCTCTCCTTCC
>VZTY01014335.1:1967-21249 GCA_013400935.1 Turnix velox | reverse complement strand
CTGTTGACTTAACTCTGGTATAGATACTTCTTCTTGCTGTCTGGTCTGAAGTACTTTCAGTGACTCACAATGTGTGAATATTCCCTTTGTTTCTCAATACTTTCTCCTCTGTAGTAACTGGAGGTAGTGAGTAAGGTGTGATGAGTAGCTGCAGATACTATCTCACAGGTTGGCTGTGTGGGAGTTCTGTAGCTTGTGCTTTGTTCCTGAAACTAAACAGCTTTGCAGTCTCTACACTACAACTAGTCAGTTCAGAGAAGTTTTAGCTCTTTTCTAAGCAAAAATTCACCCCCAAACCCAGTGTTAGTTTGGTTTCACCTGGAATGAGGATTAGCTATTGTAGAGGTGTTACTCTAGCATCAAAGACATCACACAGTTGCAGGAGTTGGGGGAAGCATCTTAAAGGAGGCAGATAAAAATGGGGTTTTGACTGCAGCTGTTGGAAATGCATGTTGGGTCTAGCTTGTGATTCAGTCTCACTTCCAAGAATCAATGGACTTCTAAAAATAGCAAAAGAAAAACCTATATCTCTGTGATACAGGGGAAGTTTTGATGACTCTGAGGCGTTACATCTTGGTGGAACAGTGAGCATAGTGTTTTTAGTGTAGAGCTGGGATGATGAGCGTCTTCCACAAGAGATGCTGCATCCCAGTGGGCAGCAAGCACAACTGGTCGCCCTGGCCCAATGTGGCAGTGCCTCAGCCTTACTGGGTAGGCATGGGAGAAAGCTTGATGCTGGAATTAATAGTCCCTCCAGAAGACTTATCTCTTAAAAGAGTTTAATTTTTACAAATGAGGGAGTGTATGGTCATCCTACCTTTTGGGTATAGAGGGACAGTTACTTTTCAAGGTAGCTTGAGAGAAGGTGGTGTTTTACTGGATAGACTCTAGTACTGAGAGGTGATAAAGCAGTGGGAATAAGGGGAAGGCATTCCTATACCAGAAATACCAGAAAACTAAGATAAGGCAGTGAGTTGCTAAGTCTCCTCATGAGCTGATTTCACCTTTAGCTGAAATCTCTCTGTCCTGTGACTTGGAGAGATAAGAGCTGTCAAATGCTTTGCTGTGTACACCAGCCCTGGTCCTTCTCCCCACTTCTGGTGTAAGTTGCTGACCACAAAAACCAACCAGATCCCCCCTCTTTGCAGCAGAGCCTGAGAAGGAAAACTTTGTCCATGAAGTAGAGTGTTTTGATAGAGGAGAGCTCTTGGACATACCAGCACCACAAAAACAAATTGCAGGGGATTGGTGACTTGTGAGAAGCCACCAGTATTTATGGGAAGAGGGCACTTCCATGGGAAGAGCATGGCATCCTGGCACCCACAAAAGGTTTGCTGTGAATTTGGGAGAATGATGATGTAAGAGATGTATCTCATACTCCCAGAGAGGTTGTGGATGCCCCCTCTCTGGAGATGTTTAAGTACAGGATGGATGAGGCACTGAGCAACCTGGTCTAGTGGGAGGTGTCCCTGCCATAGGCAGGGGTTGGAAGTAGATGATCTTTAATGTCCCTTCCAACCAAAACTATTCTATCTGGTCTTTAAGAATGAATTTTGAGCTTGAAATGACTCTGCAAAGGGCAGGCTTGAGCAGTGTTCACGTAAACATGAAGGAAGGTGAAGATGAGTAAGAAAAGAATTCACTGTGCTCTATGCCTGATAGCTATATCAAGAAGTGGATCTTTTTAATGTGACAGAATACCCTGATACTCATATTCTTATATGCATGCCCATCATTCCAGTAGGAGACTATTTTTGTTGCATAAAAATAACACTGAATACAGCACACTATTGCCTGTGAAACAGAAGCAACCACTTACAGCTGCACAGCTGGTACAACCTAGATTCATAGATGATAAATATGGCCAAACCCATATTTCTTTGGAACAGGAAATTAATAGAATAAGCCAGGCCTTTTCCTTTCCTGTCTAGATGGGGTTTTGCATAGTTATATTTATGATAGAGAGGCTGAAAATAGCACAGAATGAGATCAAAGAAATTTAGTTTGTACAGTGGTATTTTTTTGATGTTACTAATGAGATAGTTATGAGTCCTGAGGGAAGGGGGAAAATAAATGGCAGAATTATGCAGGCAGTGCAACAAATTTCAGAAATGTCCCAACACTTTTCTTTATGGAGATAATATCTAACTTGATTGCTGGATAACAGAAGCTGGAGATTATTCATTTGTCTTTCAGAATTTGAGATGAGTGAAATTTTGCAAATAAGCACCACATGGTTCAGAATGAATTGTTTCCATAAAAGAAGAGGGTTTGTTAGCTTTGCCTGATGTTATTGTGCTGTCCCAATGATTTCAGTGCTTAGTTGTTTGCTACTGAAATGAAACCCTATAATTGATGAGGATATAAGAGGTTTAAAGAGTAGAAACAGCTTTCCTCTGGGGCAAAGCTTTTAAAAGCGTGCCCCTCATGCTCATATAAGTTTGTTGCCCTATTAAGCAATAAATATTCAAGATATTAAAAGGTTTCCTTCATTTTCAGATTAAAAATGTGCTGTTAGTACTGAAATAAAATGTTTTGCAGCATAGGATGTGCACTGCAGTGATGGATAATGTCAAAATTTCCCTGTGTTTTTTGCAATCTAAAGGTTTAATGTTTTTCAGTCTGGATTATTTGCACATTACTGGAAAAATATATTTTGGAAATATAGCATAGAAAATTAGTGGTAACCTGTATGAAAAAAAAGAAGATAAATACACTTCCCCAAACAGGAACTGGCATAATTTCTATGACAAGACTTACTTAAGAAATAAGTGACTCCAGAGGGAGGGTGGGATAAAGAGATTACTGTCCTATGTATTCCCCCTCTCTCCCCTTTTTTAAAAATAATTTTTGAAAATTATCTTTAAGTTCTTTCTTGAATTATTTTTTCTTTTGTCCTTTTTTGTTGTTTCCCTCTTTGTTTCCTTTTTTTGTCTGCTTTTTTCATGCCAGCTTCCTTGCCTGCCAGATAACTGGGGGGTATCCCTCTATGTAAATGATTTTGCAAAATACTCCAGGAAAACTGTGGTTTTTCAGATGATCCCTTGTTTTTTGGTGAACTCTTTATGGGGTTTGGTGTTCTTTGTGATGTTTTGGTTGCTTTCTCCAAGTCTGAATGTGGTTATTAGGATCACTGATTTTGTTGGGAAGGTCAGTGACAGTTAATTCTGTTTTTATAAATGTATGCAGTAATGAAATATGATTAAAGTGTTCTTGAGTAGGAAACCAAAGAGTGAACCTAAAAGCCACAACTGGGGTAGTCTTTCAAGCCTATATTTAGTCTTTAATTTAATAGGTATTAAGATGCAGCTTTTAAGTACCTGATCATGGTCCTTCCCCCAGGCTAGCACTTGTAAAAGGTGATTCTGCCTAAAAAGCCAGCTGTTCAGTATTTTGAGCTGCTTTCATCTTCTTTGCATGGCTTCCTGTGTTAGTTTTATAGCAAGTTTTTGAGTCTGGCTTTTCAAGGAAATGTGTAGAATTCTTTACATGGACTTTGCTGCAGCACTTATGGTAGGGCTTAAGTAGCCCCCAAGTGTTAATTAACCTTTATGCTGTGTGGGATGATGCTTGCATTTAACAGATGAACAATGAAATTAAAAAAGATTAAGGTCAAAAGCATCTGCTAATTACCAGTTTTCTAATTATGTAATTGCCCATTTTGAAACTGGGAAGACCTGATTGTCAAAGTGCATGGGTAGGACAGACTTGTACATGTCAAAAGCCTGATTGCTGCTGATGTGAGGTACCTGTGAGAGCTCAACACTTTCTCTGGTGTTTCAGGTGAGACATAACATTCAGTCTGGAGAAGTCTCAGGGGGGACCTCCTTATCAATACCTGTAGGGGCCCTACAGAAAGGCTGGGGTAGGACTTTTTCATAGGATGTGTGATGGTAGGATGAGGAATAATGGATGTAAATTGGAAGAGGGGAGATTCAGGCTACATATAAGAAAGAAATTCTTTACAGTGAGGGTGGTGAGTCACTGGGACAGGTTGCCCAGAGAACTTATGGATGCTCCCTCCCTGGAAGCATTTAAGCTCAGGCTGGACAAGACACTGAGCAATCTGATCTAGTGGGAGGTGTCCCTGCCCATGGCAGGGGTGTTGGAATTAGATGATCTTGAAGGTACCTTCCAGCCCAAACCATTCTATGATTCAGGTTCTTCTTTTGTGCAGTCTAGAGAGTACAGGAGGGATGCTTTACTTCTCACTGAGTCCTTCTTTGGCCACCCTGGATCCCAGGGAAGCATCTGATTTTGACTTTGTCCTGCACTACTGGAGCCTGTTGAGTTTCTCCACAGGCAGCTATGGTGCCATCTACTTGAGCTGCAGAGAGTTGAGCAGTGAAGAGCCTTAGGTAAAGAGAAAGACCTCAGATATCCAGTCCCATGTGAAAAGTAATTTTCTTAAAAAGTTTTAACTAGATCAGTTCGACCATGAGGGAGAGAGGACAGGGGAAAGGAACTCCAGGCGCTGAAATTTTTAGCTTCATGCTTGGCATAGCTAATAATTTGTAACTTTTAAATTAGCATTTTTGTCATGGAAATATTCCAATGCTTCTAGCCCAACATGAAATACATTTGACAATGTAATATTAATATGTGTGTGCTGAGGTGTTATTTTTAATGCAAGTGGAACTTACAGCACAGCAGTTCACTGCAGCTGTCTCTTTGGTTGCTATGAGAACTTCCAGGCTTACATTTTAGAANTCATGCTTGGCATAGCTAATAATTTGTAACTTTTAAATTAGCATTTTTGTCATGGAAATATTCCAATGCTTCTAGCCCAACATGAAATACATTTGACAATGTAATATTAATATGTGTGTGCTGAGGTGTTATTTTTAATGCAAGTGGAACTTACAGCACAGCAGTTCACTGCAGCTTTGGTTGCTATGAGAACTTCCAGGCTTACATTTTAGAAAAGATGCTCCCTGCTTCTCCCTTTTTCATAGCACAATATGAAAACAGAGTGTTATCCAATATTAAAAAGAGATTTGGATTACTGGTGAGTAATAACTGACAGGGCCCTACTGAAAGGCTGGGGAAGGACTTTTTTAATAGGGTATAGGATGGCAGGACTAGGAGTAATGGATGCAAATTGGAAGATTTAGGCTGGAGAGAAGAAAGAAGTTATTTACTGTGAGGGTGGTGAGACACTGGAAAAGGTTGCCCAGAGAGGTTGTGGATGCCCCCTCAATCCCTGGAGGTGTTTAAGGCCAGGCTGGATAAGGCATTGAGCAACCTGGTGTAGTGGAGGTGTCCTTGCCCCTGGCAGGGAGGGTGGAACTAGATGATCTTGAAGGTCCCTTCCAACCCAAACCATTGTATGACTCTCTAAGTTATGTGGGAGATCTATGGTACTAGTAGCCACCATGAATTCTATCTACAGAGTGTAGAGATCACTCATCTGGTTAGCAGGAGAACCATTTTGGAAGAGGCAGTTGTGTCCTCCTGGTTAAAAGCCAAGTGTTGAAGAGACCGGAGCTTCAGAAGAGTATCAGGAGCATCAAGTACTAAGCAATGCTTGGGGAAGAAAAATACTTAAAAACCTCAAGGATTTCCTGTGCTCTGGCAGGGGGATTGGACTAGATGATCTCACAAGGTCCCTTCCAATCCCTGACATTCCGTGATTCTGTGAAGGCTCTTTAAGTGCTGGGTGGTGAAAATCCTGTGAATGGTCTTCCTGTTGAGATTCATCTTAATGGAGGTGGAGCTGATAGGAAATATGCAATTGGGGAAAGAAACATGAGAGAGGCAGAATAATTGCCTGCCTCTTCATGTAATTATGTGGATACTAATGTCAAATATAAGACGTGTGTGCAAGTGTTGGATTTGTTTTGTTTTCTCAGTCTACACATCAAAACTAGTACTGGCAAGTATGAAGTCTGATCTGTTTCTTCTTAAAACTTCTCGTGCCCAATAAATAATACAGTTACTGCAAACTTAGGCAAGCAGAACACTCACACTTGTCAAATCCAGCATGGGTGGAGACATGCCCTGTGAAGCTCATGCTGCTACATTTCTAGGTTATCCATAGTGAAAATGAGTGTTTAAAGCAGCAGATGCAAAGGATTATTACAGAAATGCTTTGTTTTAACAGATGTTATTTGTGGTGGTTATGAAGTTTATTATTTGCCCATAAATCTCAGTCAGAACCTGGACAGGAATAGAGTTTATCTTGTTTGGAATTTATGCATCACTTCAATGTATGTAAACTTGCTCTTCTGGAATAGATATATATATATATATGTACACATAATTAAACATCCCAAAAGTAAAAAAAATCCCAAACTAAACAGACAACAAAAATGATCCACAAACTATAAATTTAAATGATTTCTCGATTTAAATAATATTTCTAGATTATTTGTAGTAAAAATGAGTGTTTGCAGCAGCACATGCAAAGGATTATTACCCAAATGCTTCTTATTTTAACAGATGTTATTTGTGGTGGTTATAAAGTTTAGTATTTGCCCAAAAATCTAAGTCAAAACCTGGATAGGAATAGAGTTTATCTAATTTGGAGTTTATGCATGACTTCAATAAATGTTAACTTGCCCTTCTGGAATAGATCTATATGTACAGATAATTAAACATCCCAAAAGTCAAAAAAATCCCAAACTAAACAGACAACAAAAATGTTCCATAAACTATAAATTTAATTAATTTCTAGGTTTAAATAATATTTCTAGGTTACCTGAGTAAAAGCACATGTTTAAGCCTCAGATGCAAAAGATTATTACAGAAATATTTTTTATCTTAATTTGTGGTTGTTATGAAGTTTATTCTTCCAGGATGGTTTTATATCATCTTTTAATCTTTCTCCTCCCCTTGCTTTTTCATGTCAGCAAAAAAGAAAAGAAATAAAATGTCTGAAAGCCCATGTGCATAAATCTCTTTAGCATGCACAAGTAGAACTACTAATTATTAGGCATGAAGCTGTAAATCAACTTTGGTGTCAGAATAATCCTTTGAAATGAGAATGACTGAAAACACAGGTGATGTGCCCTACAGTGTAGTGGTGCAATAGTAGGCTCTCTGACAGAAGCTTTCTTCAAGTGAACCATAAAGCAGCCTACAAACAGTAAAGTAGTGACTATNGATCTCTTGAGGTCCATTCCCATCAATGATACTCTGTGAGTATTGTATTACAGAATATTCACATGTTAGGCTAAGACCTTCTTGAGAAACATCTCCAGACAGAACACTACTGTTGTATATATGTTGTATTTAATTAAAAAGTCCTAAGGAGGCTTTGTCCAGTGTAGTTATGTGTCTTTGTCCTTTTATTTTTATAAGATAGTCATAGTTGGAAGGAACCTTTCAGATCATCTGAGTCCAGCAATTCATCCAGATCTAACAAACCTTGTACCTGGACATGACCCCTTGACCTTCAGATTAGGAGTCTAATGCTCTCCCAACTGAGCTACACATCTAGATAAATTTGATGCATTACTTTAATGATTTAAGTTTATAGTTTATGAACCACTTTTATTTTGGGATTTTTTTTTTACTTTTGGGATGTTTAATTATCTATACAGATCTGTATATACACGTATAGATCTATTCCAGAAGGGCAAATTAACAGTTATTGAAGCCATGCATAAATTCTAAACAGTACAAGCTGAATTCCTGTCGAGGTTTTGATTGAGATTTTTTGGCAAAGTCTAGATTTTCAGATTTATGAGGGTTGGGTTTTTTGTTTTGGCTTTGTTGGGATTTTTTTCTGGCTAAGATCAACATCTATCATGGTAGATTGCACCACTGTATTTTAAAGTGAATAATGAGCAATCTTTTAACATAGTTTATTATTAAAAATGCAGATTAAGCATTGGGATGATCACTTTTGATGTATGAGGCAATTCCACCAGACTCTCATTCTCTGGTCTGATTCTGCAGAAGGATCTGTGCAAGTAAACTTCCTGCTTACAGTGAACTTTCAAGTGGCTTGTGAAAGGCTAGTGGACAGCAATATATCTTTTTTATTAACTAGTGTGTAGGAGGCTAAAATAAAATTGTGCTATGAAACATTAAACAGTGTAATAAGCTGCACAAGACAATTTCCTTCACATTATGGTCCTCATGCAGTGTCAATCCCAAGCAAATGAGTGGTGTGTGACAACAAAGAATCATAGAATGGTTTGGGTTAGAAGGGACCTTAAAGGTCATCCAGTTCCAACTCCCTTGCCATAGGCAGGGACACCTCCCACTAGAACAGGTTGCTCAGTGCCTCATTCAGCCTGGCCTTAAACACCTCCAGGGAGGGGGGATCCACAACGTCTGTGGGCAACCTCTTCCAGTGTATCACCACCCTCACAGGAAAGAATTTCTTTCTTATATTCACCCTAAATCTCCCCTCTTCCAATTTGCATCCATTACTCCTAGTCCTGCCATCCTCTACCTTCTTTAAAAGTCCTCCCCCAGCCTTTCTGGAGTCCCCCTTCAGGTATTGATGAACTAATTTGGGTGGATTAAGATTTTCAGTAGAAATTAAAAAAAAAAATTGGCATTCCTTCTGGTTTTTCTAATCAGTGGCTTATTTTAAGTAAGTTTTATTGTTTTTTACATAAAATATTATATAATGCAGATATTTATAATGCAATAAACTATGAGATGGGAGACAAAAAAGTTAATGAAATTGGTCTCCACTCCCTAAAGATTCCTTGCACAGGAAACATAGTGCAGTAGGACGGTATCACTGAAAGAATCAGAACTATGTATGTTTCTGGATTTCAAATTTTATATAATTTGGTGGTAGTCAGCTTTCAGGTTGCAATTTCTGCTTCTTCCTGAAAACCTGAAGTGTTTGTGGAAGAGAAGAATACAAGGCTTAACTAGTTTTGGAACTAAGAATGCAGCATATTTGAGAACTATGAGTTGGGACCACAGTTACTTACCTATACCTTATCAAAGACTTATCTGTACCCACCTACATTATTATTTCACAAGAAATTACAGCAAGAGCATTAACCTTTGACTCCAATAATTAATGCCAGATCAAGCAGTGCATTGCTCATAATTCTGAATGAAAAAATTAAGACATGAGGGAGAGAAAGTGAAAAAGTAGGAGAGGAAGTGAAAAATAGGTGGAGTAATCCAAAATGTAAGAGTCTTGCATTTGTAGCAAGGGGAAACTGGGGTACAGCTTCCCACTTCCATGCCACCAGGTCTACCTTTTAGGGTCACATCAGAAGTTGAGGGGAGGAGGGAGATTTTTTTTTAATCTACATTTGTGTTGTATGTTTTAATTCCTGTTTTCTTGGTCCTTCCATGACTCATGCCCTTCACAAAACTGAGATAAATTATGTGTGTGCTGACATTAGGAGAACATAAAGGAGATACTGTGTAGAGTCCAATTCAACTTCTTTTTTTATAAAAAGAGAGAATTGTGTAGTAGAGGGAAGGAGCAAAATTCCTGATCTTTTATAAGCACCTCTTACAAGCTAGTCTTCAGACAAATGCGCTGCAGAAAACTGCAGAGAATTTTCTTTCACTTAGAAAGGTAGAGAAAAACAAATGTGTCAGTTATCTCTCTGGAAATATAAGCCTCATCCAGAGTAAAATTATTCACTGCTCTACAAAGTAAAAATTACAAGTTGGGCAAATAACCTTCCTGCACACATGGACAGACCATAATCCTTCTGTGGTTCTTTTGGGCCAGTTATCTCTTGACATAGTCAGCCAGATCTTTATACCAGTCCAACTAGATTTTTGTTGTATTTCTGTAATAAAAGATTCATAACACCCTGGAGAAAACATAGAAAACAGTGTGGGTGCCTTGGCAGGCAGGGGTTTAAAAATATCTGTGGTTTGTGTGGCTTTGTTGAATAAAATGTAGTATTTTCCATCCAGTGGTTTAAATTTCCATGTGCTGGAGTTTGTAGAATTTGTTTTTCTCAAATGTTGCTTGTGTCTAAAATGAAGTCCTTACTTGGGTTTAGGGGAGGCTGGCAGAAATCACTCAGAGAAGTGATAATGGATACTCTAGAACTGTTGAGGGGCCCCAGGACAGAGGGTTCAGAAGTGAGTTATATTGTTTTCAAATGCATCCACTGCAAATCTCTCTTAGGCAGTGACAGATGAAGGGTGATGCTTTTCAAAAGCTGTTACCATCACATGCCTGACTGGTGACATGTGAGGTGAGAAGTGATATGTGGGTTAGGAGGTTTTAAAAGTACTGTCACTACATCCTGGCCCACCACTTTCTAAGATGTTCCTGGCTAAAGTCTAAGGGGTGGTTTGTGATTCTGCTTTGTTCTGCCTGCTGGCAGTAGCTTGATGCAGGTGACTGTGAGGAGTCTCTCACAGTGTAATGTGTCTTTTCTTCATTGAGTCTCCTTCTCTGGAGACATTCAAGCCCCACCTGGACGCATTCCTGTTCGACCTGGTCTGGGTGTTCCTGCTCCAGCAGGAGGATTGCACTAGATGATCTCTTGAGGTCCCTTCCAATCCCTGACATTCTGTGATTCTGTGTGATTCATTGTCTGTGAAAAGTGAGCTCTAATTTTTAGCATCAATCAGATGTTTCGAGGTTACTGAATACAGGCATCCCATGCATATCACTGAGTGTCAGGGATTGGAAGGCATCTCAGGAGATCATCTAATCCAATCCCCCTGCTAGAGCAAGGAGGTATATCCCTGCTTACTCCAAAAGTGGGGGAAGAGTTGATGTTTTAATGGCTAAAATTAAAAATCAGTTCAGCAAACTATAATAAAATAACAAGATATCTTATTTTCAATGTTAGAGTACTGTGTGTTTAGACCTACCATGGTTTTGCTGCTACTTGAGTACCAATAATTATATCTTATAGAAACATAGAATGGTTTGGGTTGGAAGGGACCACAAAGATCATCTAGTTCCAACTCCCCTGCCATTGGCAGGGACACTTCCTACTAGAACAGATTGCTCAATGCCTCATCCAGACTGGCCTTAAACACCTCCAAGGGCATCCACAACCTCTCAGGGCAACCTGTTTCAGAGTCTCACTACCCTCATCATAAAGAATTTCTTTCTTATATCTAGCCTCTTCCAATTTACATCCATTAGTCCTACTTCTTCCATCACATATTCTATTAAAAACTCCTCCCCCAGCCTTTCTGTAGCCCCCTTCATGTACTGATAAGATAAAAGTGCCACAGATCCACATCTGTGTGGATGTTTGCTAGAGAATATTGTTTCCATTGATGGCACAGCTTGCTAAATGTGGCCAACACATCAGAAAGGATGCTGGTTTTTTTATTATAATAATAATAAAAATAACCAGATTACTAAAAAGGTATTCTGAAAATAAATAAAGAACCAATACTCAGTTACACTTACAAATGTCTTGCTGTATTCCCTAATCTGTTTTAACCTCTTTAAATAAGTACACATCCCTCTGGTTTAGTAACTTAAGAGGAGTTCATGGGAGGTCTGAGACAGCACAAAGGAAAGGCCAGATGTTTAGGAGTAGCAGAAGAGAGAGGGAGGAGATGGACTTCTGCTTCCTAACTTGTGTAAGAGCTCTTATCCCTCTGAAGAGGAAATGGCTTGCCCTTTTTGTTTAAACTTTTCTGAAGTAGTTCTCTAGATTATAAGAATGTATTATGAACGGAAGAAGAAGTCTGGAAGAGATTTTGTAAACTTCTATGGCAAAAAAAAAAGTATGCTTTTGCCTTGTTAGATTTGTTGAAATGCTCTCAATGATTGTAGTTGTGTTTTCTTTCAAAGCATCTTCTCCTAAGCTAATCCCTACTTGACTGACTTTTTAGGACGTTGCCAAGAAGGGCATGTTGGAGTTGGGTTGAATATTTGCTGTCATGGATGAGGTACTTGGGTTGGAAACCACTCATTTTAATTCTCCCATAGTTGCAAATGAAATATATGATTGTCATCACTTCAAACAGATGTGCCTTCTGTAGACTGATAAAGAGCAATAAAATATCTTCCCAGTGTGCTACTGTATTCTTTGATCAATCAAAATGCTCTTGATTGCCAACTGATATTTCTTGCAGTCCAACTTCTCCTTTCAGTCGATGTGTCTCTTGTGCCCTCTTCACAGAGTAGAGCAGCCACTGGTGNTCCAAGTAATGTATTTACTGTCCAAATTTTCCTTTCAGTCACCTTGTCTTGTGTGCCCTCTTCACAGTGTAGAGCAGGCACTGGTTGTTTGAAACATCTTCTCTCCCATTGTACAAATGTAGCCTATTGCTTTGCCTACCTAAGTGGCTTAACCTTCTTGGTTTCCTACTCATAAAATTGAATTTGAAGGCCCTTCTGCCCCAGCATGCCATGTTTTAATAGGATATGTGATGGTAGGATGAGGAATAATGGATGTAAATTGGAAGAGGGGAGATTTAGGCTGGAGATAAGAGCAAGGTTCTTTCCTGTGAGGGTAGTGAGACACTGGACAGGTTGCCCAGAGAGGTTGTGGATCCCCCCTCAATCCCTGGATATGTTTAAGGCCAGGCTGGATGAGGCATTGAGCAACCTGGTCTAGTGGGAGGTGTCCCTGCCCATGGCAGGGTGTTTGCAACTAGATGATCTTTAAGTTCCCTTGCAACCCAAACCATTCTATGATTCTATGAAGTCAATGACATAACTGTGGCTTTGGGAGCTGCAGGAGCCATCTGTCACTATTTTGGGGTGCTGGGTTTCAGCAGGAGCAATGTAGTCAATGTTAGTAGTTGGTGGGAAAAAGGATGCCCATGTCAGGCAGCCAACACTCTGGTAGAGAGCTTGTTTCTGTTCTCATCATAGAGACCTACCAGCAGTGGAGCCTTTCCCAGTTTGGTAATTACTATTATTTGGACTCCACACTGGGAACATAGTAATGTCTGGCTTTTAAAATGATGATTTGACACAGCTACTTGTTGCTTAGCCCTCTTACAAACTTATTACAATAATCTGTGTATTTATACAGCCTGGGAATTCAGCCATAATTTATCCATTATAAGAGTTTTTAATAGTTCATTAATTTGGCAAACAAAAAAGGAAAAAAGTTAGCTTACTTTTTTTTTTTTGAAGAAAAAATGTCAAACTTCTTTCTTTTGTGTCTGGACTACTGCTCCAGTATAAGATAAGATAAAAAGATCATAATATTTTGAAAATAATTGTCCCTTTTTTTCTGCAATATCCATTTGTCTACTGTATGAGTTTAAAGACCAGTATTTTAAAGTCAGAAAAAGTATGAAATGTCTACTATTTCTTTCAGTACATTCACTTCCCTAAAATGAAACCTTTTCTTTATGGATTGATTGATGTAAATTTACCTTAGTTCCTTTTTATATGCTGGAGGTACATGTGCTTTTAGGACGCTCCCTAAAATGGAGTTTTAAGTTTTGAAAATGGGGATTTGAATAAAAGACACTTATCCAGTCCTTCCCAGCCTAGGGTAACTGTCTCTTGGCTTGGATTTGTAAAGCAGCATTGAGAGAGCACCAGATATACTGGGCTGTACTGTCATTAAAATAACTTCTCTGCTTATTGGGGCTTCAGTTGTAGCTGGTGAATATTAAATGAATTTTGTTCAGAGTTGTTCTGATCTGTTTGCCTCTCAGTAGTGAGTCTTGTTTTTTAACTGAGTGAAAGTTGGCATTATCTCTGTTGAAAGTGTCCTTATGCAAGTATTCCAAAGATTAAGGCTGTTTTGGTGAAAAACAGAGTTTTAGGATTGTGGCATATATTAATTTTGTTTTTCCTCCTTAATATATCTTCCTAAAATTAGTGAGATAAAGTTTAGATTGTATATAATCACAGTAATAACACCCCCTGTTTACCCTTACATTACAATTTACTTTTTGTATGTATTTCACAAAATATTGACTTCTACTTTCTGAATAATTCCAGCAAATTTCATAAACCTGCTTTAGTAGATCCTTCCTGAGTTTTTAGTAAGTTTAAACCAGAGTGGTAAAGAATTCCCTACCTTGTGATTGAGCAACATACTTTTTTTTTTTAATAAAAAAAAAGTAGTTGGCTTGTGATTTATTGGAACAGCCCAGTACAAGAATCTGTTATGTGTTATTTTGGCTTGGCAGAAATAATGCAAAGAACTGTCAAAGGCAAAGAGAATGCAGAAGCTGTAATTTCCTTTTTACCACTGAAGAATAGATTTGGCTGGATTATGCCTTCAATGCTAATCTATCTCTGTGTGGCCAAACAGATTTTTGGAACCTTTTTGCAGCCTATTTATTTTGCATTCACTTCAGGCCAAATGTTCTAATGTCATGTATTTTTTTGGCACGTACAGGATGGTAATGTGAAAGAAGTTAAAGGGAAGGAATAAGAGTTAAGAGCTCTGATCTAGACCATTTGAGTTCTGATTGCCACTTCATGCAATTTATGTCATGGCTAGCAGTGCTTGCATGTTCAACTGTAGATTTTTTAATTTATTTTGCATTTAAAAGTTAAGGATCACATTTAAGATTCTTCAATAGCTGCAAAAGAATATGTTGTGAATTTTGCTACAATTTTATGCCATTTCTAAGTAAGATGGCTATTTAAATTAAATAATTTTCAGTCTTCCTTCTATTGGTAAGATGTTTATAGTCTATTTTAACAGAAAATGCATTTACTGTGAAGGGTGCTCAGGCACTGGAACAGGTTGCCCAGAGAATTTGTGGATGATCCCTCCCTGGCAGTGTTTAAGGCCAGGCTGGATGAAGCATTGAGCAGCCTGGTCTAGTTTGAGGTGTCCCTGCCCATGGAGGGTTGGAACTAGCTGATCTTGAAGGTCCCTTCCAACCCAAACCATTCTCTGATTCTGCAAGATGTTTTTCTTTATAGTCTTTTTTAACAGAAAATGCATTTCCTCTTGATTTTAATAAGGCAACACTCCTTAAGGCTTCTAATGATCAGTAATCTTTCTGTCTCAAACCATTAATTTGATATGTTTAGTATAATATTCACTCCTCCCTTGCCTGAATGTGTTGGAAAGTCTTTGGTATTTCAAAGTGATGGGACAGACGTCCTTATATACATTTTTATCACTTCTTGTTTAGAACAAAACCAGTTAAATGCCTCTTTCTACTCTCTTCACCTTCTCTACAGATGACAGCATCTCAGCTGCAAGTACCTCTGATGTCCAGGACCGTCTTTCAGCCCTGGAGCTGAGGGTACAGCAACAAGAAGATGAAATCACTGTGCTAAAAGCAGCACTGGCTGATGTGCTAAGGCGTCTTGCTATCTCTGAAGACCATGTAGCTTCTGTGAGAAAATCAGCACCAAGTAAAGGTAATCCCATATGTACTAAATTTTTCTTAAATCAAACTGTTTTCCATTCTCTTTTCTCCCTTTTTTTGTCCAGCCTCCATGGCAGGGAGGTTGGAACTAGATAATCTTTAATATCCCTTCTAGCCCAAACCATTCTATGATTTGGAAAGACAGGTGTATTTTAAGGTAGAGGGCTTAGTTTTTCAAGAGTGGCTAATAGATATCTGAAATGTGCTTATTAATTTTGCTGTTCACTAAAATTTTCATGCACTTAATATCCCTGGAAATTTACCTTACTTCTTATTAAAGATTCCTGTTTTAATTTAAGTGGTGATCTTTAAATCTGCCACTGGAGTTTCTGGGGTTTATGAGCAGCTCTTGAGTCTCAGCTCTGCCTTCATCTAGAAGTTACTATGCTACATTATCCCCTGTTCCTAAATTAAAAAACAAAACAAAGACCAAAAACAATATTGCTACCAAATGAGGAAGTTTGCTGAATGTAGTTAGGTTTTTTTTAATCTACAGACATAACTCATCAACACTAGATTTCTTGTGAAAAGTATCCATGTAGACACTCAGCAGTATCTTTTTTGTGTAGTGGCTACTAAGTTCTACATTGTAACTTAGAAATACATAGGGTTGTTTAGAAGGAAAGAAACAAGATGCTGTTTGCACTAATTTTTACATACTTTTTCATTCTGGAGAACTATCTGAATTGAGTTATTTGAAATTACTTCATCTTAGAATTGTGTATTCATAGTGAAGTAAGACTGTTTGTGGCATGTTAAAAAAGCTTCTGATTAAGTAAAAGTTTCTGTCATTTCAGCTAATTTACAGTTTTAAATCACCAGAATTTTATGTGTCCCCATCAAACCATGCTGCGTGGAGTTTTCCACCTTGAATTATGCCCATTAATTACACCAACACAGAATACATAGCCTGTTTTTGTTTGACTGGCTGCATTCTACAGGCTAAATATGCAAAATATGAAAAAGCTGAAGGATTTTATTATTTTAGATGTGGCAGAGAGATCAAATTGCTTAATCAAGTGTTTCTACAAAATGGAAGTGGTAATGGAAGTGGAACTTCACAGTAGTTTCTCAATACCTGAAGGGGCTACAGAAAGATTTGGGTAGGACTTTTTAATAGGGTCCAGGATGGCAGGACTAGGAGTGATGGATGCAAATTGGAACAGGGGAGATTTAGGCTGGAGATAAGATGGAAATTCTTTATGGTGAGACACTGGAAGAGGTTGCCCAGAGAGGCTGTGGATACCCCCTCAATCCCTGGAGGTGTTTAAGGGCAGGCTGGATGAGGCATTGAGCAACCTGGTGTGGTGGGAGGTGTCCCTGCCCATGGCAGGGGGTTGGAACTAGATGATCTTGAAGGTCCCTTCCAACCCAAACCATTCTATGATTCTATGCTCTGAATCCTGTCACTTTCTCTTGCTGTTGCCATCCCAGATAATTAAGGCAGCTTTTATCTACTATGATTCTATGATATACATCTCTGGTCNCTACCTGATATACATCTCTGGTATCATCAAAATTGAGACTTCTTTCTCTTACTATATGTAGAAAGATCTCTAGAAATATTTTTACTCAATCAACCTTTGTTGTCTACTGTATGCTATGACAAACAGAAAATGTCATAGAATCATAGAATAGTTCAGGTTGGAAGGGACCTTAAAGATAATCCAGTTCCAACCCCCAAGTGTCCAAGTGGAAAAATTTAAAAATTTAAAAGGTGTCCAAGACAAGACCTTTTTTTTCCCATGTAGAAGAAAAAGAATGTGATGTGCATGACCATGGTTAAAGACATTTGGCTTTTTTCTGTCTTAATACCTAGCAAACACTCCATGCAGTTGGGGTAAACATGCTGTGTTCTGCAGAATGCTTTGGGACTACCTCTTTACTGAGACTTTGGGGGTCCTGTGGCTGCATAAAGTTTTTTAGGTGAATTTTTTCAGTCAAAAATAAATTATTTCTTTCTTGGGAGGAAGTTATGTGGAATATATAAATGTCTTCAGCTTTGTGCTGTTCCATCTTTACCATTGTGGGAGGTGTCCCTGCCCATGGCAGGGGGGTTGGAACTAGATGAACTTTAAGGTCCCCTCCAACCCAAACCATTCTATGACAAGGTGGGCATGGGTAGATTTGTATTTCTAACCCATGGGCTGCCAGTCAAGCTGTTACTAGCTAGGATTTTATCTGTGCAGCTCTGCCTCAGAAGCCATCTGCTCTTTGTATAGACATAGGTGATTTATGAACTGCATGAGATAAGCTAAAGAGAGGGTCTTTTATCCCCCTTATTGCCTCAGAGTAAAGCTTGAAGTGAAGATACTGGATAAGGGAAATAGCTCTAGCAGGGCTTGCAATGGAATTAGCACTTGCTCTGTCATTGACCAGTGAAGAACAGACAGGGAGTGTTTGCATGGGGCTCATTTTCCCTCTTTAGTACAAATGCAAAGTAATTTTAAAGAGAGGGAACTATTTCAAACTGAAAAATAAAGGCTACCAGAGTACTTCTCCATCTCTGCACACAGCTAAGAATAGTTACACAAAGGAGAAATTACCAGGTCCAAAGGTAATGCTGAGGATTCAGAATGTGAAAGGGCTTGATTAGAGAACAGGTTCCTAGCAGCTGCAGGGTTTGGTGGGGGGTTGCAGTGTGTGATTGTGGGGTTTTGTTATGTTTTTTTTTTTCCTTTTCCTTTTGAATGGATGACTTGGTGAGTTCTTTACTTTTGGAAGCTCTGCACTCTTGTTGCCACATGTCTCTGCTGTTGGTGCATGATTGATGCTGTTAACATTCACAAAAAGTTCCAAAAACAAAGATTACCTGGACACTGAAGAAAAGGAAAGCATAAAGCAGTCTGCTACTTGTGGCTGCCAGCAAGATAGATTGGCTCCCAGCTGGTGCCTGGTAAACCTATTAAAATCTTCCAGGGTGTCAAAATGTGTGTAACAGGAGAATTCATCCCTCAGGCTCTGGGTGTGGAGACAAGTTTGTGGCACACAATGGCACAAGTAAAATATCTCAGTCTAATCATATCACTAAGGGTATGAACTCTTGCCTGAAAAGAAGTGTCCATCCACCAGAAAAGTATATCAGATGTCTGCCCAGAGAGAAACAAAGAGTTTGGAGTCTTTTTTCTGGACTCAGAAGTTATGAGGAGGCTTGTCACAAGTTAAACCTTTGGAGGAACATTTCCTGTTGCTTGGATGAGAGCTGATATCAAATAACTCTTATGAAAATTCAACTAATAAAGTGCAATTGGAGCAGTGTGTGGCAGTTTGCAGGGAGAGGGCTAGCAGACAGAGAAGCATTAATTTTACTTAAAGCATTGATTTTGGGGGATCTGCAAAAGCAACTGTGTACTGGGAATGCTGATTCATTTTTTGTCTTATTTGTATTGATTATTTCTCTGGGCAGTGGAACTTTAAAATAGGAAACTGGTGAATTTTCTTATATTTCTTGCTCTTTTGTAAAATGGGAAAAATCCTAAGCAGTATCTTGCAACAAATTCCATCTCATTGCACTAATGTGAAAAAAGCACATCAGATACAATTTTTTCCTTAACTCAACATCGGTTTAATTTCAACAACATTAAGTAATTTTGTTTTATATTAACAAAAATTTACTTTATTAATGAAAGCATTGCATAGACTTACGTTTGTGTTCTTAGTCTTAGCACATTTTAGTGTGCAGAGTTGTTCTAACAACTCAGTAGATGTTCATGTTGTCTAATCAGTAGATGTTCAAAGAAACAGAAAATATAAGTGTAGATAGGAAAATCCTTATGGTGGATGTAGTATACAGGCTTTTATCCATGATATTAAACCTAACCTGGCAAGCTTGTACATATGTCATTTTGCTCATGGGAATAGTCCAATTGAAGTCTGCAGGCTGTATGCTCACATAAAAATAATGATACTCTTGTGGTCTTAATGGATTTTCCAGGTACTGGTTTCAGTGCCATCTGTTTTTTCTGCATTAAAATTATTTTTTTTCTGTATTTCTCCCCCATTTTTCCTATCTTCTCTGTCTTTAAAATATTTTCTTTTTCTTTGATGTACTTTATAT
>VZTY01014333.1:5924-16392 GCA_013400935.1 Turnix velox | reverse complement strand
ATCAAAGAGGATCACCATCACCATCCCAGCACATGCAAGACAGGAAAACCTCTGCTTCACTGTGATCTGACACCAGAAAGGAGAAGGGGCTGTGGGGCTGAGGTCATGGAGATCTCCAACCCCTCCTGTCCCACCTGGGGAAGGAGGAGAGGAAGGAGGAAAGATTCATGTCAATAAACAAGTGTTCTCCTTGCCCCTTGTCTCCTGCAGAAAAGGAACATCCACCAGCAGCTACAGGTTGACAGGGAGGAAAAGGAGAATGAAAATGGACACCATGAAGCAGAGAACAAGAATGAGTTGACTTGGGCAGCAGGTTGTCTTCATCCTGCCCTGAACCTCTCCCTGAACCCACCTCCAGCAGCAGAGGGGATAGAGGTCCCATCTGCTGAGGGGTCCCATGCCCATAAATGTCCAGAGGAATGGTCAGGGACTGAGCATCAGTCTAAAGGTGCTTTGTGGGTGTTCTCCTGCCTGGAGATACTCATCATTTACTTGGTCCTTGTTCCTGCCACGTCCAAATTGGAGATGTTGTGGGTGGAAGAACCAACCCACTGGGAAAATCCAGACTCCAGAGAGTGAGTCCAGCTCATGGGAAGGGGTCAGGCACCCCTCACAACTCTAAACACCAGATGAAAAATGGGATGTGGCAGCTCTGGGGCAGCACCTCCCAAGAGATTCCTACTCTGTAGCTCTAGGAGGGATCTAGTGGGACCAAACCACTTCTGTGTGGGCTCAGCAGAGGGGTGAGAAGTTCTGTGGGAACAGAAGAGCCTTGTTCTCCTGCCAGCCATGAACTAACCCAGAGAGTCTCCCCAGCTTTCTCCTGCTGGCACCACCACTAGGAGAGCAGAAGGGGCTCAGCATCACAAGGAGTTCCTCTGGGCTGATTTCCAGCTGGGAGGATTAAGAAGAAAGCTCTGTCCCTGCCCTGTCCCCTCTGCCTACAGCATTCTCCATGGAACAGGGCTCTGGGGAGATGCCTCAGTGACCAAGGTCCTGCTCCACCTGAACATCACTCAGATTTCTGGGCAAAGAGCATTTCACAGCAAGGGATCTGCAGAGATGAGACCTTCAACAGAGAGATTTCCCCCAGAAGACTTTGTTGTCACCTGACAGGGCCTGGCATGGGTGTGAGATAAGAGCAGAGCAGATGAACTTCTGCTCAGCCCTTTGGGAAGGGACAGAAGGCTGGAGGAACAGCCTGAAATATTCATGTTCCACTTAGTGCTGCTGTCAATGAACAAGTGTTCTCCTTGCCCCTTGTATCCTGCAGAAAAGGAACCTCCACCTGCAGCTGCAGACTGACAGGGAGGAAAAGGAGAATGAAAATGGACACCCTGAGGCAGAGAAGAATCTGGGCAGCAGGTTGTCTCCAGCCTGCTCTGGCTCCCTGAACCCATCTCCAGCAGCAGAGGGGATAGAGCTACCCTATGCTGGGGGTTCCATACCCATCACCAAACCAGCTCTTGGTTGCTAATGCAGGTTCTACCTTCTGCAGACACAGTCTGGGGCAATATCTGAGCAACATCAGCATCAAACATAAGGGTAAAGGCTGAGGGAAAGGGGAGAGGAGAGGGTGTCTGCTCCTCCAGCCTGCCCTGACTCACTGAACCCACCTCCAGCAGCAGAGAGAACAGAGGTGCCATGTCTTGGAGGTCTCATGCCTATCTCCAAACCAGCTCTTGGTTGCTAATGCAGGTTCTACCTCCTACAGACACTGTCTGTGACAAACATTTGAGCATCATCAGCATCATCTACAAGAGCAAAGCCTGGAGAGAAAAGGTCTGTGGGGGGGGTGTCTTCTCTTCAAGCCCATCCTGGCTCCCTGAACCCACCTCCAGTAGCAAAGAGAATAGAGGTTCCATCTGCAGGGGGTTCCATACCCATCACCAAACCAGCCCTTGGTTGCTAATGCAGGTTCTGCTCCTGCAGACACTGTCTGGAGCAACATCTGAGCAACATCAGCATCATCTATAGGGACAAAGCCTGAGGGGAAATAGGGGAGTGTCTTCTCCTGACCACCCTGGCTCTCTAAACCCACCTCCAGCAGCAAAAAGAATAGAGGTCCCATCTGCTGGGGATCTCATGCCCACCACCAAATCAGCTCTTGGCTGCTAATGTAGGTTCTACCTCCTGCAGACACTGTCTGGGACAAACATCTGAGCAACATCAGCATCACCTACAAGGGCAGATTTTGTGGGGAAAGGCTGGGTGACTTCTGCTCTCTGAACCCACCTTCAGCTGCAAAGAGAACAGAGATCCCATCTCCTGGAGGTCTCATGCCTATCAGCACACCAGCCCTTGATTGCTAACATGTTCTACCTCCTGCAGACACTGGGGCAAGATCAGAGTCAGCTACAAGGGAAAAACCCTGAACCTACCTCCATCAGCAAAGAGAATAAAGATCCCATCTACTGGGGGTTCCATACCCATCACCAAACCAGCCCTTTGTTGCTAATGAAGGTTCTGCCTCCTTGCAGAAACTGTCTGGGGCAACACCTGAGCATCATCAGCATCACCTACAAGGGCAAAGACTGAGGAGAAAAGGTGTGGGGGGGTGTCTTCTCCTCAAGCCCATCCTGGCTCCCTGAACCCACGTCCAGCAGCAGAGGGGACAGAGGTCCCATCTCCCAGAGGTCTCATGTCTATCAACAAACCAGCCCTTGGTTGCTAGTGTAGGGTCTGTCTCTGCAGACACTGTCTGGGACAAACATCTGAGCAACATCAGCATCACCTACAAGGGCAGATTTTGTGGGGAAAGGCTGAGTGTCTTCTGCTCCAGCCCACCTTGGTTCCCTGAACCCACCTCCAACTGCAAAAAGAACAGAGATCCCATCTCCTGGAGGTCTCATGCCTATCAACACACCTTGATTGCTAATGCAGGTTCTACCTCCTGCAGACACTGTCTGGGGCAAGATCAGAGTCAGCTACAAGAGAAAAACCCTGAACTCACCTCCATCAGCAAAGAGAATAAAGATCCCATCTGCTGGGGGTCCCATACCCATCACCAAACCAGCTCTTGGTTGCTAATGCAGGTTCTACCTACTGCAGACACTGTCTGGGACAACACCTGAGCAACATCAGCATTACCTACAAGGGCAAAGCCTGGGGAGAAAAGGTCTGTGGGGGGTGTCTTCTCCTCCTACCTGCCTGGTTTGTGGTGATGTTGGCCACCGCAGCTCTTCTAGACTCCAGGCTGAGGTCAGAGACACCATTGACAGCCTCCACCCAAAAGGAGTAGTTGGTGTGGGCCAGGAGGTTGGTGACAGTGAGAGCTCCCTGCACAAGGCTCATCTGCTGGGGGACAAAGCGGATGCCACTGCCACAGGCTTCACACTCCCCAGCGTCCCCCATGCAGCGCCTGCACACCACGTTGTACACCACGTCAGCTCGACCCCCTTTGTCCAGGGGTGGTCCCCACTCCAGGGTCACCGAGGTGCCATTCACACTGGAGATCAGGTTGACAGGAGCAGAAGGGGGGCCTGGAAAAGAAGGAGAGGTTGAGGGAGAGCTGAAGTGTGTTGGGATCAAGGTGAAAGTGGAGGAGAAACTCAACATGAACCAACAGTGAGACTTAAACCCAGAAGGACAACCCAGTCCTGGGCTGCATCAAGAGAAGTGTGGCCAGCAGGGCAAGGGAGGGGGTTTTGCCCCTCTACTGGGCTCTGGTGAGACCCCAACTGGAGTTACTGTGTCCAGTTCTGGAGCCCTCAACAGAAGAAGGAAATTGAGCTGTTGGAGCAGGTCCAGAGGAGGCCACCAAGATGATGCTGAGAGGGCTGGAGCAGCTCCCTTCTGAGGACAGGCTGAAGGAGTTGGGGTTGTTGAGCCTGGAGAAGAGAAGGCTCAGGGGGGACCTCAGAGGAGCTTCTCAATAACTCCTTTGTGGGGCTACAGAAAGGATGGGGTGTCCAGCAAGGTGTCCCTGCCCATGGCAGGGGGCTTGGAACTAAATGATTTTTAAGGTTCTTTCCAACCCAAACCATTCTGTGGTTACAAACAAAGCTTCCGGGACCTCATAGTGGCTTCTCAAGATCTGAAGGGGGCTACAGAAAGGCTGGGGGGGAGGACTTTTGAATAGGGTCCAGGATGGCAGGACTGGGAGTGATGGATGCAATTGGGAAGAGGGAAGATTTAGGTAGGAGAGGAGAAATAAGTTGTTTGGTGTGAGGGTGGTGAGACACTGGAGGAGGTTGCCCAGAGAGGTTGTGGATGCCCCCTCAATCCCTGGAGGTGTTTAAGGCCAGGCTGGATGAGGCATTGAGCAACCTGGTGTGGTGGGAGGTGTCCCTGCCCATGGCAGGGGGGTTGGAACTGGATGATCATGAAGGTCCCTTCCAACCCAAACCATTCTGTGATCCCTCAGGGGGTCTCAGCCCTTGCAGCAAAGGCAGGGGGTAGAGCTGCTGCCACCTGAAGATGGGTCTGAGGACATGTGGGATGTGTGGCTGGGCAGTGGGGTACTCACGGGTACAGGCTGCTGAGGGGGGGTCCTGCAGGGCTCTGTAGAAGCTGCTGTCACAGCGGCAGACACGGGCAGCCCGGCTCTCTGAGTGGCTGTGCAGGGGACACTTGGCACAGAGCTGGTCCCCAGGGGCTGACTTGTAGAATCCCAGCTGGCAGGCTGCAGAGGAGGGAAGAAGCAGAGGTCAGGATGGATGCTCCTGGCTGAGAAGAAGCCCACAGTGCAGCACATCCCACCAGGACAAAGCTGGACCCCACTCTCACCCCCAATTCCACAACAACAGGAACATTCCAAGGAGGGATGATGATGTCCCCGTTGTCCCTCTCATCTCCACACCAGTGAAACCAGTTGCTCAGACACACAGCAAGCCTGGCCTTGGATGTCTCCAGGCTTGATGGGGCCTCCACCACCTCTCTGGTCAATCTCTTCCAGTGTTTCACCACCCTCATGGGGAAGAACTCCTTCCTCATGTCTAATGCCACCACAGCCATGGTTGTAGAACACATTGAAGCCACCAAAATCTGAAGCCACCCACCAGGGAGGTGCAGAACAGTTGTCCTGGTGTCCTCACTGCAACCACCTAATGCCACCTGCTAGAAGTTCACTCCCAGGAGCCCTGCAGAAAGTGGGGATTCGTATTTTGATGACATTTTATGTGTTTGATGCCCTTGTTCTTTGTCTGAGTGTCTCAGGTCCTGTCTCTTTGTGGACTACCAGAAGTCCTGCTACTGGTGTTCTCCTGCTGTCCTCAGTGCCATTCCCCAAGCAAAATCCAGCCAAGGCTGGCTCTCCTTGTCATCTCATCTCATCTCATCTCATCTCATCTCATCTCATCTCATCTCATCTCATCTCATCTCATCTCATCTCATCTCATGGTGAGGTCCTGCAGTGCAGAAGGGATGACACCAGACCTTCCCCCACATCCAGCTCCAGACTTGCTCATCTGCTTGATGCCAAAAACCTCTGGCTTGTCCCCATGTCCCTTCCAACTCAAACTAAGCTGTGATTCTATGTCACAAGCCCAGTCTAACCCTGTGCTTGGCACAGCACATCTCCATCCCTCTGTCATGTAGGTGGGTTCCCAATCACCCCAGCCTGGTGAGGTCAATTCCACAGGGTTTCCACTGATCCCCCTCCAACCCTGCAAAGAACATCTTGCTGAGGGAGCTGGGTCTCTTCTGCTTGGAGGAGAAGAGACTGAGGGGTGAGCTCAATCATGGTTAGAAAGATGGATGGTTAGAAAGGTTAGGAAGATGGAGCCAGGATCTTCTCAGTGACCTCCAAAGACAGGACAAGGGGCAATGGGTGCATCTGGAACACAGGAGGTTCCACAGAAAGAGGAGAAGACACTTGGTGAGGATGAGAGAAGAGTGTCCCAGGCTGCCCAGAGAGGGTGTGGGGTCTCCTTCTCTGGAGACATTCAAACCCCACCTGGAAGCCTTCATGTGGGACCTGATATGGGTGTTCCTGCTCCATCAGGGGGTTGGACTGGATGATCTTTTGAGGTCCCTTCCAATCCTTGACCATCTGTGATTCTCTTTGGGGGTGGTTCCTGTGGGGTCTCCTTCTCTGGAAACATTCAAACCCCACCTGGACACCTTCCTTTGGGACCTAATGTGGGTGGACTAGATGATCTCTTGAGGTCCCTTCCAACCCCTGACCTTCTGGGATTCTCTTTGGGGGTGGTTCCTGTGGGGTCTCCTTTTCTAGAGACATTCAAACCCCTCTTAGACCTTCCTGTGAGACCTGATCTTGGTGTTCCTGCTCCAGCAGGGGGTTGGACTGGATGATCTTTTGAGGTCCCTTCCAGTCCCTGACATTTTGGCGCTGTGTGATACTTTTCCAGCTTCACTCTCTAATGCATCCCCTGCCCAAGGGACCATCAGGCTCTCCTCAGAAGCAGCGAGCTCTGCCAGCCATCTGGAGGGTTTGGTCCATTTGTTTCCCTCCCTTTCCCTTCTCTGGGGGACAGGACAACATCTGCTAATAAGCTGGCAGAGCTCAGGAGATGATAGATGAACCTGTCAGGGGCACATCAGCTGGGGACAAGCCACTCATCTGGGGCTGAAATCACCATCTGGGACTCTTGCTCTGCAGGTGGTCCCAGCAGGACCACCAAGAGGCTGCAGATGAAGAGCACTGACCCCACGTTACTCCCTCTTGGCTCCATCCTCAGCTTGGGCTTGGTGGGGGCATGGTTGGGAGAGTGCCATGGGGCAGTTCTGTGGCAGTGGTGGCCCCTTCCTTGACCCTGAAATAAAGCTGGGTATCAGCAAGGAGCAGGAGAACAATTGTGTGCTCCCTTTTGGCAACAGAGATGGAAATAAGGATGTCACAGCCACGGTGACAGCCAGTGACAGGCACCAGTCCCTGAGCCCTCCAGGCTGCTGGAGAAGCTGACACACAAAATCCCAGCTCCTTTTCATCCACTTGTCACCATTCACAGCTCCCACCTGACCCAGACACTGAAACTGAACCCACCTTATGCACAGTTCCCTCTTAAAAAGAGGCACCCACCCCATTGCCCCAAAACTTGTGGTCTTTCTGCAATGTCCCCAAGATGTCCAGTGCTCTGGAGGGGTTTCTGAGCTGGTTCTCTCAGGCAAACTCTTGGACAGTGTGGCTGATGCTGTGAACCTCCTTTAGGTGCTGCTTACCCCCACCCCATTGCCCCAAACCCTCTTCCAACGTTGGGTCCTATTTTCCCTGCAACCCTAGGTCATCCTAGGCTTTGTCCCCAAGGTCTCCAGCACTCTGGAGGGGTTTCTGAGCTGGTTCTCTCAGGCAAACTCTTGGACAGTGTGGCTGATGTTCTAAACATCCTTTAGTTGCTGCTTACCCCCACCCCATTACCCCAGAACCTTGTGGTCTTTTTGAAATGCTGTGTCCTCCTTCCCCTGCAACCCTAGATCAAACTAGGCTTTGTCACCGAGGTGTCCAATGGTCTGGAGAGGTTTCTGAGCTGGTTCTCTCAAGCAAACTCAAGGGTGGTGTGGCTGATGCTCTGTACATCCTTCAGGTGCTGCTTACACCATTGCCCCAGACTTTGTGGTATTTTTGAAATGCTGTGTCCTCCTTTCCCTTCAACCCTAGGTCAACCTAGACTTTGTCCCCAAGATGTCCAGTGCTCTGGAGGGGTTTCTGAGCTGCTTTTCTCAAGCAAACTCGTGGATGGTGTGGCTGATGCTCTGAACATCCATTAGATGTTGCTTACTCCCACCCCATAGCCCCAAAACTTGTGGTCTATTTGCAATGATGTGTCCTCCTATCCCCCATCCTGTTGCCCCAAACCTTATGGGTTTTTTGAAATGCTGTGTCCTCCTTTCCCTGCAATCCGAGGTCAACCTAGGCTTTGTCCCCAAGTTCTCCTTGGTCTGGAGTTCTTTCTGAGCTGGTTCTCTGATGCTCTGTACATCCTTTAAGTGCTGCTTCCCGCCCTCCTCCCACTGCCCAATTTCTCATGGCTCTTCGTCTAGAGAACCATGAAACCTCTAGGAAGATGAGGATTGTGTTCCTGAGTAAAAGCTCTGGTGTTCCTCCTGCACCGAGTGCTGGGGCTCCATCCCTTCTCCTTCCCACCTGAGAGCTCCAGGCTTGCAACAGCTGCTAAAAGGCTTTTGGTTTGTCAGAAGGAGCCACTCTTCATCTAGAGCACCATAAAACCTCTAGGAAAACGTGGACTGTGTTCTTCAGCACAAACTTGGAGGAAAATTTCCAAAAGGGGGCAATAAAATGTGAATCATAAAATGGTTTGGGTTGGAAGATGATGTAGTTCCAACCCTCCTGCCATGGGCAGGGACACCTCCCACCACACCAGGTTGCTCAGTGCCTCATCCAGCCTGGCCTTAAACACCTCCAGGGATTGAGGGGGCATCCACAGCCTCTCTGGGCAACCTCTTCCAGGGTCTCACCACCCTCACACCAAACAACTTCTTTCTTCTCTCCAGCCTGAATCTCCCCTCTTCCCATTTGCATCCATCACTCCTAGTCCTACCATCCTGGATCCTACTAAGAAGTCCTATCCCAGCCTTTCTGGAGCCCCCTGAAGGGGAGTTTGAGAAGCTTCTCTGAGGTACCCCCTGAGCCTTCTCTTCTCCACACACATTTTTGAGGTCCTGGTGTAGATCTGAGCTAAGAAAAGAGGATGCTTTTGGAGTCAACCCCAGCAAGATGGGGTTTGTCCTCTCACAACAGATATCTCTGCTCCCCACTTCCCCACCAGCTGGAAACTCAGCCCTCACTGACTTTCTTCATAAAGGTCCATGGATGCAGAACCAGCTTCACAAGCACATAATTACCAGGCTGGGTGTTTTCTCCTCTTAATTAGCAATGCCGTGGTGCTTTAATTGCTCAATTAAAGTTGCCCACAAGGAAAGTTTAAGGTACATTAAATTTGCTGATGGGCTCGTCAGCCTGGATCCCACCAACTGGAAAAAAAATTAACTGGTCTCCAGATTGCTCTTCAGACCCTCCAGATCAATTCCCACCAGTCACATCCCCACAGCAGAGGGGTTTATCCATGAGGAATCAGAATCCCTCCTCCTTATCTGGGAATGAGGGGAAAAAGGATCCCAGCAGTGAGAACCTCTCTATCTTCTCCTTTTCTAGAGCACATAGATGTTTTTTCAGCTCAAGCAGAGACATGGCCCACGAGACACCCCATATCAGAGGGGTTTGTCCATGAGGAACCAGAAACCCTCCTCCTCATCTGGCAAAGAGAGGAGAAAGCACCCCAGCAGTGAGAACCCCTCTATTTTCCCCTTGTCTAGAGCACATAGACCTTTTTTCAGCGCAAATAGAGATGGGTAAAGTCTACCTCAGGATCTGTTCTTCACTCAGCCTCATGCTTCAGATGCCCACCTAGTAGTACTTCTCTCTCAGGCTGCAGACAATCTTCCATAAGTGCAACAAGTGGGCTGATGGAGAAGGAATTGCTTCATTGTTGTTCCCTCCTCACTGTTTTCCAGCCAAGCTGAAGCCCCTGAGAACCACCAGGCTTGCTGAGCAACCTCATCTGGTGCAGGATGTCCCTTCTCAATGCATAGGGTGGCCTTGGAAGGTCCCTTCCAACTCTGTGATTCTATGATGACTCTGAAAATCCTCCCTGGGTAAGTGCAAGTGGCCAGAGATCCCAGTCATCACCTCCCTTCCCAAGCAAAGGGACATCCCAGGTGACAGCTCAGAGTAAAGGGGATGAAAGGTAGTGAAGTTCCCAAGGTTCCTACACATCTTTCACCAAGTCCCACCTCACCCCATCCTTCCCAGCACATTGGCACAGCCTTCCTTCTCCTCTGAAGGGCTGAGAATCATCATAGAATGGTTTGGGTTGGAAGGGACCTTCAAGATCATCCAGTTCCAACCCCCCTGCCATGGGCAGGGACACCTCCCACCACACCAGGTTGCTCAATGCCTCATCCAGCCTGGCCTTAAACACCTCCAGGGATTGAGGGGGCATCCACAGCCTCTCTGGGCAACCTCTTCCACTGTCTCACCACCATCATGGGGAAGAATTTGCTTCTGATGAGCAATCCCCACCATTAAAGCACCCCAAAACCATGAACTTCTTTCTTCTCTCCAGCCTAAATCTCCCCTCTTCCCATTTGCATCCATTATTCCTAGTCCTGCCATCCTGGACCCTATTCAAAAGTCCTACCCCAGCCTATCTGCAGCCTCCTGAAGGGGGGATTGAGAAGCTCCTCTGAGGTCCCCCCGGAGCCTTCTCTTCTCCAGGCTGGAAAACCCCAACTCCTTCAGCCTGTCCTCAGAAGAAGGAAGGGTTCTGGCCATGACCGTGTTTCCTGAGCTGTCTTCCATCACTCTGGCAGCCCTTTAGATAAATGAAAGTTGAAGAGGAGGGGGGGAGAGGAGCCTCCACTGTTCAAACATCTTTAGCTTTGACAAATAAGGCATCTGGCTGTGAAAGGCGAAAGGAAATTAATTTGGAATCACATTTTAAACACTGCCATCCAGGCAAAATATCTTTAATTTTTTTCTTCCCCCCCC
>VZTY01014332.1:12842-25409 GCA_013400935.1 Turnix velox | reverse complement strand
AAAAAAAAAAACCAAAACCAAAACCAAAAACCCTAGGGTTTGGGGCAGGTGGAGCAAAAAAATAAAAACCCTAGGGTTTGGGGCAGGTGCAGCAGAGAAACTTTTGCAAATTGGGGCAAAGAATCAAGGTTTTGGAGCAGGTAGTGTGGAGAAAAACTTTTGGAGCAGGTAGAGCAGCGAACTCTAGCTATTGGGGCAGGTAGAGCAGGGAACTCTAGCTATTGGGGCAGGTGGAGGAAAAAACCCAAGGGTTTGGAGCAGGTGGAGCAAAGAAACAAAGTTTTGGAGCAGGTAGAGCAAAGAAACAAAGTTTTGGAGCAGGTAGAGCAAAGAAACAAAGTTTTGGAGCAGGTAGAGCAAAGAAACAAAGTTTTGGAGCAGCACAGCAGCTTCCATTCCACCCAACGTGAACTAATAGTGCCTAGGGATTAAGTGTGCCCAGTGTGACCTCCTTGGCTGGAGCTTTTGAGGTCTCCTGCCACACATTAGCTACCTCCTCCTCCTCCTCTCTCCCCTGCCCCCGAGAGGGAGCCGCTAGCAACAGTTGCTGTATAATTACTCGCTTGATTCTGTCTAAGGAGCTTAAACTAAGAGTTGGGCAAGGAAAGCAGATTAGAGACTCCGATGCACACGTAAAGGCAGAGGCAGAAGAGGGAAGGAGCAAACGAGGGGCTGCCCGGTGGGCTCGGGGAGACGGGACGGAGCCCCGAGGGGAAGAACGGGGCTCCCGGGGAGGAGGGAACAGGGAAGGGGGTAACGGGAGCCGGGGCTGCTCCATCCCCGGCAGCAGATTAACTCCGGAGCCCGTCACATGCTCCTGCAGGTCGCTTGGCAACAGCAAAGCCCGCAGCAAAGAAAAAAAAAAAGTAGCCCCTCTCCCAACTTCAAATCTGCGGCTGAGCCCGAGCGAGGGGGAGCTTATTGTGCTCCAGACTGAGCATCTGGCTCTTTCTCATGGCCCTCTGGAGGGGACCGCATGTCCCACACGTAGGACCCGGCCCACGCATCACACACACATCCCCCACACCCCCCCGCACAACCTGCCCAACGGACACCGCGCAGTGGCCACCAAACCCACCCCCCCGGAATGCAGGTGACCCCTCAAACAACACCCACGCCTCAGCAGAGAGGGTGGCACAAAGATCTCAAACCAAAAAAGGAAAAAAAACCCACTTCACCAAAAAAAAAAAAAAATAGCCCACTCCAAAAAGTCAAAAGTTTGGGGTAGGGGGGTGGGTTTGGGGTATTTTTGCTTGTTTGAACATTACCCACGGCCTCGCTAGAGGGAAAGCTGCAAAGCTGCTCTCCTGCATCACTGGAAAGCTGAGTTTAGCCCCATTGAGTTGCAAATTCTGAGCTGCCCCTAGAAATTTAGCAACGTTTGAGTGCTGCTGCCTTGTGCAGAAAGTTTGTACAAACCCAGCAAACTATCAGAACTAAAAAAAAAGAAAAAACCCAAAACAAACCCAACATCCTGGGATAATTTAAAACCTTAAATCCAAGATGAAGTGAAGCTCAAGAGGTGTTTGCAGTGGTTTTTTTTTGTTGGTTTTTTTTTTTTTAAGGCGCTACTTTCTTTTCCACAACGAAATCGACTCCATGGGATGACTCCTGGAGAGAACCAACGGTCTCCCCCAGCTCCTAGAAAGAACTCCTTGAATCGGTTCCCGTTAACCCTCAACTTTCAGATACTTTGGTCTTTTTTTCCTCAGACAAGTCCCCAGGAGAGGGACGTGCTGGTTGCAGGGCAAGCCTGAGGCTGGAGCAGAGCGCTTACCTTGGCAACTGGCCTGCAATATGCACGCAGTGAATAATATCAGCAGTTTGCAAGCACTTGCTGCTCTTCCATCCATCCCATGCTGCTGAGGTCCCATCTGTGCTGGGATGCTCCAGCTCCCTCACAAGCCGGTTGCTCCACTCCGGGATGCTGAGGCGCACAGGGGCAGCACAAGGAGCCCGCTGGCTTTTCCTGATCCCCCTCAGCAGCAGAAGAAAAGCGGGTTCCCCTGGTGAGACATCGCGTTTTCTATAAACTCCCACCCTCCAGACATTGCATAAAGCTCTTTATACCCGCCGGCCCCGGAACCTGCATGAGGGAATGGGCATCGCCCCCGGCCCTGCCCCTCCTTGGCGGGGGAGCCCAGATCCTTCCACCTCCCTTCCCTTCATTTGCCCGACTTCCCACCAGGGTCCACCTCCTCTTTTGGGTGGAGAAGGGGAGTTTCAGGTGCAACCCAAATACACTCCAGGTTTTCCTATCCTAAAGGCTCAAACAAGGCATTTCTTTTCGGACCGCTTTAAAAAAAAAAAAAATCATCACAGCACCCTCTTACCAGCGCCGGGGATAAAACTTAGAACTTCTTTAATTATTCCTCACATAAATATTGTCAGAAGAAAATTGTAGAGATGAAACATCTCTGCTTCCTCAGCAAGAAAAATCAGTTGAGTGCGTTGGCTGTGGATGCTTTAGGTAACACCTGGAGACACCTCTCTTTGGGGCTAAATCTGTGTTTTAGCGCTGCCATTTCAGGGAGCACAGCCCCACTAATAAGGGAGGAGAGTGCAAGGTTTTACAGGGGAAATTGTACTTGAGCCTGGGATGTAGGCTTGGGAAAAAGGAAAACGTTTTGGAGGAATAGAAGAATCATCTACAAGCTGTATAAAACTAAATTAGTTGATTTCTTACTAGTCATAAATCGTCCCTATAGTAATTTTTAGTTATGCCAAGCTGGATTTTTTCTGCACTTGCACACACACACTCGTGTGTGAAAATCCCCACTCTGCACACTCCCCACGGGGAAAAAGGTGAGTCTATTTGTCAGATTTTAATGACACCATCTTCATAAAACCCATTTACTGTTTACTTTAGCTTCATGCCATGCTCCTCGCGCTGAAATGGGCATCTGCGACAGACCTTAAGGAATATTTCAAATCATGAACTCCCGGTCCTTTTGCCACGGGCTGCAGTTTGAATGAAGGGGTAGAGCTGCCCGTCTTGTTGCAGAAGTTTTAGAAGAAGACACCGTTGCTTAAGGGCAGAATGGGGTTTTTCACCGGGTGCTGCAGGACACCAACCTCCCTAACCCCTTTCGGCAAAGGTTTTCTGTCTATCAAGATGGAAAGTGAGGGGGGGGTGGGAAGGGGAGGGGGAGAAGGCGCGGAGCAGAGGCTTTTGCAGGGTTGTGATTTATGCAGGTTCAGGGCCGGTCGGTGTGGTGGTACGACACAGCACCGGGGTCAAGCCACAAGAAACACTGGGGGCAGATCAGAATATTCAATTAGTTTCCTGGCACCTCTGAATCACAAAGAGAGGATAAGATCTCTCCATCACAAGACCTCGAGCTGCGGCGGGAGGTGGGGAGGGGGGGGTTGGACCTGCCCTCTTCAAATCCTCCCTCCCACTCTCCCTCTCTCTCCTTTCACTGTAGGAGAACAGCGCTCGAAACATTCCTTTCTGCACGGAAGGACTTTTCCTATTGTTGTTTTCTTTGTGTTTTAGTGTTGCCAACTTACTGGAATTCTTGTCGTGGTTTCACAGCAAGGCTCGGGCTGACCAAACGGAACCAGCTGCGCTCCTCTATGGGGCCGCTTAATCCCCCCCCCCCAACAAGAGGGGAGGGAAGGAAGGAAGGAAGGGGATCCCCCCGAGGGGGAGCGAGCAGATCCACTCTGTAGGGATGGATGGGTGCCTGAAAAGCCAACACACACATTAATTAGAAGGGGGAATTGTTTAAAAGCCGCTCACACCCCGGCAACAGGCAGACTCAGCGCGCACAGTGCGCGGCATCCACAGCGGGATCCTAAAGACTCTCTCTCTGCCCAGATAATAAGCCTAAAGACTCTCTCTCTGTCTAGATAATAAGTAGCAAACAGCAGTTAATTCTTCAGGTTTCATCTTTGCTGTTCCGCAATTGAGTTGTGTTTGTTAGACATTTGCTTTTACATCCCCTTCACGCTGTGTTTGGGGTGACCCAGTTACAAGTTTTTTGGGGGACAGCCTACCTGCGTTTCACTGGCACACAGCTGGAAGGCAGAAAGTGTTCTCCTACTCCATTCACCACTGGTATTTTTACAGATCCAGGCTTCCCACAGGGGGATAGGAGAGAGGGATCTCAACCAGGAATGGTGGGGACACTGCTGAGAGTGAGGGGAAGCCCTTTGAGAGTGGGACAAGCTCTCTTCTCCCAGTACTGCACTCACGAGGCAAAATTTGCTTTCAGAGACAAGTGGACAGACCTGCCCAGATGCTTCACTGCTGAAGAGCAAGAGTCAATCACTAAGGAGGCAGCAGAGAGCAATGCTATTCTCCATTTATACTTGTAAATTTTTTTCCTCTCACTCCACTGTAGCACCTCATCATCCAACCAGAGACCACAAACAGGACTTCGGTGAAATGAGAGCTGCAAGAGCAGGTTTAAAATATCTCAAGGCTTTTATAGACTCACAGGATGGTTTGGATTGGAAGGAACCTTAAAAAAAAAAATCATGATCACAGAATCATCCAGTTCCAACCCCCCTGCCATGGGCAGGGACACCTCCCACCACACCAGGTTGCTCAGTGCCTCATCCAGCCTGGCCTTAAACACCTCCAGGGACTGAGGGGGCATCCACAGCCTCTCTGGGCAACCTCTTCCAGTGTCTCACCACCCTCACAGCAAAGAATTTCTTTCCTCTCTCCAGCCTAAATCTCCCCTCTTCCAATTTATATCCATTACTCCTAGTCCTGCCATCCTGGACCCTATTCAAAACTTCTTTGCCCAACTACACCCAAACCCATCTGTTCTGGTGTAACACACCTTCCCCTCTCAGCCTCCTGGTGACTGAAGTGTCAGATGATTGCATCCCAAGTGAACTAAGCTAGGGATTTTTAGATTATTTCAGGTTTAAGAAAATGCAGACTACATCTGTTAGAAGATTAGAGGGAGAAAATACAGGCAATGCAGTTGTCCACTGAACTCTGCTTTTTTTTTTTTATTCAAAATTCAATTTGGGATGTTTCTGCCTGCCTGCTTTTAGCTGCAGGAAAGCAATCAGAAAAACCTCTAAAATGTGAAATTTGGAGCAAACAGCCTCATTGCTTACACATTAAAAGATGCATGCTAAGCATGGAAGTTAAAAATTAAAAGGTTTGATTTTTGACCATGGTTCAGTTCTAGTTTAGTGCCCAAACTTACCAAATCCTTGACAAACAGATAGAAAAACCAGGGTTGAAGTATGACTAGGAAGATAGCTAAAAAAAGAAAATAAATTTAAAACACATCCACTAGAAGAAAGAGTGGGTCAGATCTGCACCTCTGAACTTCTTAGGGCAGGAGAGTTTGTAGAGGCTGAGGATCTGCCCAGTGCTTTATCCAATAAAGCTGTAATTGCCACTGGCATTCAGTAATCTTGGGGTCAGTCTGTCCTTGGCTAAACCCATGTTTTCCCTCATAGAAAACCTGTTGTGGGTTGTGTTTCCAGTTTCACATTGAAGTTTCACCCTTAAATCCTCTGCCTTTATCATCACATTGTTATTCTTGCTTAATCATCCTAAGACAAGGTTACCTGTGATTGTGCTCAGTTTTGAGAGGATGTTACTGATACCCAGGCAAACAAACCTAAAGCCTCTGTCTCCCTGCCTGGATAATAAGTAGCAAGCAGCAGTTAATTCTCCAGATTTCATCTTTGCTGCTCTGCAGTTTGGCTGTTGGATGTCTGTGTGTGTTAGACATTACCTCTCACAAACAGGTTATTGGGGTCAGGGGGGTCTCTTTGCAGGTGCTGCTCTTGAGACATCTCCTTCAACTCACTGAGCTTCAAAGCCAGAAGAGTTGACTGAGAGCAAACTGAGTTGTGCTCACAGGGGCCCACAGTAGCAATGTCTAGCTGTATTTTTCCCCCCTTATCTTCCCAAGAATCCCAAAATGCAGTATGTCTGCATCTCCAAGGATATCTTATCTCTCAAGGCTTACACTGCCAGGAAGTTAAGAAGATGTTTTCCTCTAATGTACTATTTTAAGTGCTGATAATCATTTGGTTGGTGAAACACTGGAAGAGGTCCCACAACAGAGAGGCTATGGATGTCCCCTCAGTCCCTGGAGGTGTTTAAGGCCAGGCTGGATGAGGTATTGAGCAACCTGATCTAGTACAGAATGTCCCTCCCCATGGCAGAGGGGTTGGAACTAGATGATCTTTAGGGTCCCCTCCAACCCAAAGCATTCTATAATTCCAAGTATATGCAGCATGAGCAGAAGCTTCCATAAATAGTAAGGTTATATTTTAGGGAACTGAGCTGTTAAAAAACAAAACTGATTTCAGCTCTATAACATATGGAAGAGCAAAAGCAGAAAAAAAGAGACCCAAGTGCACAAAGTCTCTGATGTAGCCACATGACATTCCACCCTGTCTAAAGCATGGCTGTTTTACAGGGAGGTCTTCCCCCCCCAAGGATTTAAAAAAGAAAACCCACATAATCTCAAGCCAATAAAAACCTTAGTGCCTTAGTTGATATTCTGCACTGCTATATCAGAGCTATATATCTAACCTGCATTCAGAACTAGATCACAGAGTTCTAGATGACCTGATCAAAAATGAATCCCCATCTCATGTGGAGATGAAGAACATGAAAGTGAGGAGATGTAAATGGGGACAGAAGAGTGATCACAGCCTGAGACTGCACAATGCAGCTGGCACCCTGGGGAGAAGTTCCAGGTTGAAAGAGAGAAGTTGCAACGTGTCAGTAGCCAGGAGACAGAGGGAATTGTCAGCACTCTGCCCTGGAACAAGAACACAGGGTGCAGGGCTACCACGTGCCTTCCTGGCAACTGCCACTGAACCAGACCATCATTGTCAGAGAGACAATCATTAAAAGATCTTCCCAGAACCTCTTTTTCATTTCACCAACAGAACTGAGCCAGTGCTCAGTGAGAGAGCTGATGTACCTGGGAGGCAGAAGGAGGCAGAATCACAACGATTTGGCTTGGAAGGGACCTTCAAGATCCAGTTCCAAGCCCCCTGCCGTGGGCTTCATAACCAGGAATTTTTTTTGTTTTAGTTAAAAAATTCCTTGCAAAGACATAAATGGGGGGAGCTTCACAGCAGGCAAATTACAGAAGAAACTGCCCAGAGGGACAGCATTTTCCCAGTGGGCACAAGTTAGAGATTTACACCTTGATATACAGTTTTACCATTTCATATCACTTTAACCTTTTTAATTTGGCCATGAAGACTCTCAGCATTTAGAGATAACAAGATCATGAATGCAGGTTTAGCATTCACTTCATTTCCACAGTGAATTCAACACTCAGCTTGTTTCATCTGCCTTGGAAAATCCACCACCTTAGTTCTTTGGGTGCAGATGACCTCCTGGCCCTGTGCCACCTTCTGGCAAGATGTTCTGCAGCTTTTGACAGAACTGTAGAGAAAGATTAAACAGTTACTGGATGTCACCTCCACCCTTTGGTCAGCACTGGCCGGTCCAGCTGCACATCTCCTGCCCTGGAGGCACAGTCACAATATAAGGACAGGCACATTTTACCCCAGGCTGCATCTCTGGACACCAAGGTTGTTGTTACCTGCTGTGCTGCAAGCAAGGAACTTTCTAAAAGGAACACAGGTCCCAATTTTTGCTCTGCTTCACTGGTTCTGTAGTAACATGCCCAACCCTGAGAGCAAGCAACAGGTGGAATTTGTACTTGAGAAGGAACTGGAGGTGAAGAAGCATTTCCAAGTGACTTATTTCTAAAAAAGACTTCTCAGGGTACTAGCAAGGGAAGTAGAACAGTCTGGGATGGCTGTGAATAATCTTTGTGATAAGATTGAGCCATGCTGAGGAAAAAAAAAAAGAATGGAGTCCTTGCTGTTCTGATATTCTTTTCCAACCACATTTCACTTCACCAACCAAACCTGGGCAGCATTGCAAGCCCACAACTGCACATCCCATCTTAAATCCAAAGGGAAAAGTATGAAGAAAATGATAGCTCAAGATCAGCCACATTCTAGCAATTGTTAGCTGATTGCCAAGGAACAATACCCAAAATATTTGCTTTGAAAAACAGCACCTGGTTCAGCCAACCTGCAAAACTACTTTGACAAGAAGAGACCAAACTCATGAAAGCAAGAGGTCAAAAGGATTACCACAATTAAGAAAAAGAAAAACCAACCAACCACCTCTCTCCTCCTTGAGAGACTTGTTCACAGGAATGAGATATGGGACAGTTGAGTGAGCACAGACTTTGGCAAGCAGGGTAATTGGCCTGAGAAGTCCATCTGTCTGTCCAGCCCCTTTATCCCTCCTCCCTCAGAGCTGCAGCTCCTCCACAGAGCTCTGACCACTGTGCCCATCCTACAGCAGTCCCACAAAGGTTGGGTAGGACTGTAAATGGCAACAGGAGACAAAACACCCTTAACCCAACCTTGCTGCTCATGCCAACATCTCTGCAGCCTGTACTTTACCACCCAGGAGGAAGAAAACCCAAAGAAGCTACATCTACCATCAGGAGAGCAAACACACCGTGATGTTTCTGTAGCCACTTCACAAAATAAACTGTGTGGTGTAAACTTCCCATGAAAAAAGATCTTCATGGAGTGGTTTGCATTTCGCAAGGTTTCTGATGAATTCCTCCTCCCTCTCAGCACTCCTTTCTTGCAACACACAAGTTAGAAACCAGTTCCAAATATTAAGATTTTTTTCCTGATTAAGATACTCCTAAAGACCTCAGCACAGCAAAGGGTACCTCCTGCTGTTTTGAGTACAGACTGCATTATTCAGGATGAGATCTTGAATTAAAACCAAAAGAAAAGTTACTTTTCTGGTAAAGAAATTTCAGATACCTGGTGCTTAACTTTCTAGTGAGCTGGAGAGCACATTCAAGAAAATGGAACATTTTGCCCAAATTTCCATCAAAACACTAGCTCATGAATTCAAAAAAATGTCTAAGAACAGAAGTATGCAACATATCTGCTGTAATTCCTGATGTCTTAAAAAGCTTTGAGGGAGTTGTTCATTGCTTTTTCCTTCTTTGGGATAAATAAATGTGCTCAACTGTTGCTGTAAGTCAGACCCACAAGCTATTGAAAGGAAGCAGAAGGTTACATACCATGCTCTCCTAGATATTAAAATTCCTTCTGTTCCTCAAGAGTGACACTTTAATATTTAGCCTTTCTAGAAAAAAAAAACTAGAGTTATGTCATTTTGTGTCAGGCATGTAAAGAGATTCTAATGAAAATTCCCTTGGTCCCCATAGTCTTTTTTTTGGAGTAGAAAAATGTTGTTTCATTAATTTGGAGGCCATGAGCTTGAAGCCTTCATTTTGACCTGAAAGTAATGTTTTATTCATATGATAGTTCTGGAGTCAAAACTCCAGAAATAATTAAGAAGACAGGCCTCAAACCTTGGACTTTCGAATTATGGAACTGGAGAAGCAGTTAATTATTGCAGGATGGCTGAAGCAGTCCGGGTATCTCCCTATTGCCCTCTACTTGGGAAAAGCTGATGGGTGATCAAGTACACACCAGCAAGTCTTCAACAGATTTCCATAGGTGATAGTGAAAAAGCTTCCTTCTAGAAAAGAGTTAGAAAAACTTTAGATATTAGGTTAAATTCTGTCTCCACTAGACTGAAAGGAGAAAACTCCAAAGTTCTGTGGTGACTTGCTCCTCACAACCATAAATTAAATGAAACACAGGATACCTGAAGTAAGAGAAGGCATTTGTCAAGGAAAAATGTGACAGAACCCCATTCTTGACTTTAAAAACTAGATATTCAGTTGTCACAGCTAGTCATTTTTTTTGTCAACCTGACAAATAAAGTCCCCTGAGATTGTGTTAGCTATTTCTCTGAGACGTCTTCAAGGCTTGTCACCTTCCTAGCAGAATAAAATGATTGAATCTGAAGATATCTATATGAAGGGACATATACATCAACAGTAAAGCTCTCATTTAAAGAGTTAGCCTCTGACAGGCAGATGATGATACTGAGAAATGCTGAATTAAAGCCCAATGAACACAGACTCTGCTAATCAATGTTTAGCTTGTCTGGCAGAAGTGGAGATCTCTCTCTTTACACCCAGCAATCTAAACCAGTGAAAAATGAAGAAGTTGAAGACCAACATTTACTTTTTCAGTAATCAAAGGCACCTGGAAGAGGTTGCCCTGAGAGGTTGTGGATGCCCCCTCAACCTCTGGAGGTGTTTAAGGCCAGGCTGGATGAGGGATTGAGCAACCTGGTGTGGTGGGAGGTGTCCCTGCTCATCTTGAAGGTCCCTTCCAAACTCAAACCATTCTATGAATACAATCAAAATACATTTATATTTTCTTATCACACAACTTCTCTAAATGCCATCAGACTGCAGCTGTTTCAAATACTGAAGCACTGACTCTGATCAGCAAAGTTTGAAATTCTTTATCACATTTTTGCCAGCACTCTTTCATACCTGCACCAAGATCTTTATGATGGAAGAGAACATCAACACTAAACCTTGCAATGGCAGCAAGAACCAATTACTGTTCTCCTAATGGACATCATGCTCTTCATTTCTGTTGCTCTGCCTCAACACAAACTCAAGGTTTGGAGTGACCTCTATTTCAGTTCTGGAGCACAAGTGGAGTGGATCCCAGGGAGAGATGAAGGTTCTGTATAGTCCTATTTCCCAGCAATACCTGGAGAGCCACCCGTGAGACAGAACAGTTTGTAGACAGCTTTGTCCCTGATGTTTAAATCCCCATAAACCAGGATTAAGAAAGGACAACAGGTATTTTAAAGCCACCTGCCATCATCTCACACTCACATACAGAGAAAAGACCTNGGGCCAGCAGGCCCCCCAGCCTTTCTCCTCCCACCGTGTCCCCTTGGAAATGCAACTCACCAGTGATGTCCTGCAGCACAGACACCAGGAGGAGCATCCCTCAGGCCCCATGGGGGGGGCAAATGGTGGCTGCTGCCCTTCCCCACTGCTCTTAAATAGAAGAAATGGCTGATTTGGGACAGGTGGGGAGGGGAGGAGTCTCCAGCAGAGCCCCAGGTGTGGGGGATTTGGGGGAAAATGGGCTGGAAAAGGGTTGGGAGGGGCAGAGGCAGGAGATGGGGGAAAAGAGGGGTGTGTGGAACCTGCCTAGATGCAAACTATTAGAGTAAAATTAGGGCTACCATCTATTGTCACTGCACTGCAAAGTGAATTAAACAAATTAAAAAGTTGTACTTGGCCTTTGAAGTGATCTTCACTTCAGCTGCCCCTGCCTAGAATGGTTAAAGAGGAGCAGGAGAAATTTTCCCCATCCCTGAGGTGACATTTAACAGACCTGGTAAAAAGACAGGAACTACAAGGGTGTGCTGTGGAAGGGATGGCTTCTAAAGCAAATATAATACTGATCCATTCAGAGCACTTAATGTCTCATTCTTTGACAAAAGACTTCTTCCTCCTCGACTTTATCTTCCTCTTGACAGCAAACATTGCCAGCAAATAGCTCACAGAGTAAGGACCTGACACAGCAGGAAAGAAACACAAAGTGGTTTCAAAGCCAAGTGACTGCAATCAGAGGGTTGTTACTTACAAAACAGATCAATTTCCTGTAGTTTAAAAAAAATACTTAGTTCTAGTACTGGTATTACCAGCCCAGCTCTAGGGGTTGCCTGAAAGCAGAAGTTTGCAGTCAGCAGAGCCACTAAATGTTCAGCCTCGAGCCAAGGAGGACACCCAGTGGCTGCATCTTTTAACTGACACTTTTTGCCAAACCAATCCTTGCTACCCAAGGTTTCTCTGTGAGATTCTATTCCAAGCAGCCTTCTTTTCTGAAAAACACTTGAAACGCTTCAGTTATTCTATAGCTTATGTATTATAAAAATAAATCATCGAAAAGCTCCCATTGTACATAAACTTCGTTGTTTCCTTCAGAGCCTTTAACCAGTCAGGTGTTTGGTAGTGCTCATGCATTTAGCAGGTTTCAATTTAACAATACTCCAGGTTTTAAAAAACATAGAGGATCTGGTCCTTTTGTATTTATTTAAGAGTTGATAATACGAGAAGCAGAGGAGAAAGATGTTTGGATACTAGAAAAATGTGGACCTGGAGAGATCAGCTAGTCCCACCCCCCTTTTGGAGCAGGAACACCCAGATCAGGTCCCACAGGAAGGTGTCCAGGTGGGGTTTGAATGTCTCCAGGGAAGGAGACCCCACACCCTCTCTGGGCAGCCTGGGACACTCTTCTCTCACCCTCACTCTGAATAAAATTCCTGAGGCAAAGCAGGCTTGGAGGAGAGGTGGAAGGGCTGCCAGGCAAAACTAGGAAGCTGGAAATGAATAAACCCAGCGTTGTGTGTGCTGGCTGCCCCCCAGTGGAAGTGATCTTGTAGTTGTTTTACACTCCAGCTGTGAAACAACTCTGATCCCAGCTTTTGAAGTATCCTGCCAAGTCATAGAATCACAGAATGGGTTGGGTTGGAAGGGACCTTAAAGATCACCCAGTTCCAACCCCCCTGCCATGGGCAGAGACATCCTGCACCAGACCATGTTGCTGAGTGCCTCATCCAGCCTGGCCTTAAACGCCTACCGGTTCCTGAGTAGTGCCCACAGCCTCTCTGGGTAACCTCTT
>VZTY01014332.1:1522-12631 GCA_013400935.1 Turnix velox | reverse complement strand
GGGGGAGGGATGGGGTGGAGGGAGGATGATGGTTTTGTGTTTCTGTTTCTTGCCTTAATGTTTGTCCTGAGCCCTTGTTCCTGTGCTATTCTCCCTGAGCTGGACTGTGCAGAGAGAAGCTGCCACCACCAACCAAGGGGTAAGACTTTCACACTTTTCCGTGCTTCTGGGTGTGTGTGGTGCTGTTTCACAGCTATTGGTTAGACCCTGAGGGATCTTGGTCTTAGTGTTGTGGGTTTTTTCTTTTTTTCCCATGATACACAGATTCAAAGCCAAATATGGGGCAGTTGTGCTCATGCTTCCCTCTACAGAGGAATTCTTTGCTCTGCAAACTCATTCTCCATTGACATGGGAGCTCCTTCTTGTGGAGAGACTACAAAAGCTGACAGTAAACCCAGCATTTTAGGGATTTCTTGTGCCAATAATACATGTGGAGCTGTTTTGCTTTCTAATTCTGTGCAAACACAAGCAATATCCAGTGCCTTTGTCTCTGTGTGCTTCACTGAGTTCCTTCACACACAGTGTGTTCAGAGAAATCCAGAATCATTACAGAAGTACAGAGTGGGTGGCATTTGGGCACTTTCTGCTTGTTTCTGCTCTAAGCCTGGGAAGTAAACAAAGAAACTCAAATCTGGGACCATCCCCATCTATCAGAGGTGATGGTTGTTCCCTCAGTACTACTTGGGTGCCATTTTTAGATCTGGAGTTGGTGGGGTTTCAAAGGTGTGGCTCAGATCTCCTGGGCATGTTCTTGTACTTGCTCAATGCATGTTTCAGTCTCCTGTCCCCAGCAGTGCTCTTCAAGATGCAAGTCCAGGATGAATTAACCACAAGATCCCCCCCAAGGACTCATATCCTTACATCTCCTGCCCAGTTCTAATTGTTTTGTGCTTTGATCTGGTGGTTTCTCAGAGCTGGATGAAGAAACACTTGTGGAAGTTTGGTTTTCCTTGTTTTCAGCATTAGAGAAAGCAAATTTCAGCTGGTTTGGGGAGGAAAAGGGAGGATGCAAAGATCTTTCTTTGAAGCAAGCTTTGACTTCCTGGCCAAGTTGTTTAAACAACTCTCTACTCCCTTAAACTACATAAAGTTTGGTTCCAGGGACCATTGTGGAGACTCAGCCCTGTAAAAATGCAGATTTTAGGGGAAGCATCATGCACTGTGGCAATTTAAAGTACCCCTGAAGAGCATTCAGTCAGGCAGAAGCACACTTTACTTGAAGCACATTATGGAGGAGACAGGAGAACAATTTGTTTGCTGGATGTGGGCAGCAGATCAATTAAGCAGAAGAGAGGGCACAGAGCAAGTCAGCTTGTAAAAGTTCAGCCACCAGATGAGGTGACTACATTTTGTCTGCATTCCAGAGTGTCCTTCTGCTCTCAGAGACAGTGTGGAGGAGCTGGGCTTTGGGATTCCAAGTTTCTATGGCTTGTAGTATCCCTGGGTGAGCATGAATCACCTGGGACCAGCAAATCACTACCTTGTAGTGAGGCCACCAAGCAGCAGGTACCCTCTAGGGGCATGGAGCATCCCCTTGGCTCTGCTCTTCCTCCTGGTTATCCTGGTCACTGGAGTTGTTTCTCAGTGTGTTTTGCCCGTTGCTATGAGTCAGCTGCTCTGGTCCAGGGCTGCTTTCCATCTGGCAGCAGCATTCTTGGAGCATATCTTTCCAAGGTTTCTGATAGGAGGAAACCAAACCCTATTAATCTACAGAGAAGGAAAAAGGAATGGTGCAAGAAGAGCACAGATTTCCCTCTTCATTCTGGTATTCCCAGGTTCCCAGCAGGTCTGGTCTCACTGGGCTTTGATCTTCTCCACCAGGGCAGGATTCTCAGGCAGCTCGCTGAGGTGTCCCAGAGTCTGTGGCAGATTGACCTTATCTCAGTGCAGATTTCTCCTGGCCAGCACATCACACTGAGCAGCCATTAATGAGGTAGATGAGGTGGGCATGGAGATGATCAAAGGGTTAGAGCAACTCCCTTCTGAGGACAGGCTGAAGAAGTTGGGGCTCCTCATCCTGGAGAAGAGAAGGCTCAGGGGGGACCTCAGAGGAGCTTCTCAATATTTGAAGGAAGGGGGCTACAGAAGGTCTGGGGGAGGACTTGTTAATAGGGTCCAGGATGGCAGGACTAGGAGTGATGGATGCAAATTGGAAGAGGGGAGATTTAAGCTGGAGAGAAGAAAGAAGTTCTTTCCTGTGAGGATGGTGAGACACTGGAATAGTTTGCCCAGAGAGGCTGTGGATGCCCCCTCAATCCCTGGAGGTGTTTAAGGCCAGGCTGGATGAGGCATTGAGCAACCTGGTGTGGTGAGAGGTGTCCCTGGCAGGGAATTTCCCTATGGAGCCATTTTGTCTTGTGGGGGGAAATGCCTCCCCACACTTGGAAGCTGCAGCCTGTGAGGTGCTGCTGGGAGAGATAACGGCCCCCCCAAAGCCTCCTGCACCTCCCATGAGCCAGGTTGCACCCCCAGACTCTCATTTCCAGCCCATCTCTTTGCAGCTGCAGGTCCAGCATCTCTTGCTGGTCAGGGTCTGTTGCTCTTTGCTTCCCTGATATCAGACCCTTCTGATTTTCCATCGAGGCAGCAAACACCCAGGAGAAAGGCATAGAGACCATTTGCAAGAGGAGCAAGAAGATGAGAATGCCTCTTGCTTGTCTTCTTCCAGAACATTCACCGCCAGCATCTGCAGAGGTTTCCCCTGGTCTGGCTGCTGCCTCCTCCTCTCCCTGCGGCTGCTGTGGGGATCGGCAGAGGGCAGGGCAATCCCACCAAAGAATGGTCCAGGACAATTCCCAGGAGTCAGGAGATCCTACTGCGGGATGATAGATGGTGGCTCTCAATGAAAAGAGACCAGGCTGACCGCTGGCTTCCTCCCTGAGGAGGGGACAGGCAGCTGAGCAAGGATCATGCAAGAAAACAGGGAAATGTCAACGAAACTGTTCTCAGAGGTACCAGAGATCCTTCTCTCAGCTTGAAAACCCCATCCTTTGGGGGACAGGAAAAAGCCCACTCTGAGTAAGAGCTGAGCTGGGCATTACAGCCTCCTCACAGCAAAGAACTTTTCTTCTCTCCAGCCTAAATCTCCCTTCTTCCAATTTTCATCCATCACTCCCAGTCCTGCCATCCTGGAGCCTATTCAAAAGTCTTACCCCTGCCTTTCTGTAGCCCCCTTCAGGTATTGAGAAGCTCCAGTTGTGGCACTGGAATGATGTGCCAAAAAGCCAACTTCAGGGGCTGGGAACCAGAGAGGAGGAGAATCAAACCCCCAGCACAGCAGAGATAAGCAACCTCCTTCCATGCTGATAAAGAGCAGGAAGTTTCAGGTCTCCAGATAAGCAGCCTGGAGTGCAGGTGTTTTTGCCAGGCAGAGGGGGTGGTTTGGTATCCATGCCTGCAGGCTCTGCTTCTTCTCCAGCTTCTCAGGAGAGTTCACCCCCTGCCTGGTCAGGACACAGGGTGCACACAAAGTTTGGTGGAAAAAAACCTCCCCAGGATAGAGTTGAGAGGGAGCAGGTGGGGAGCATTCCTGTGGGGACACACCTCCAAGTGTCTCTGCATGTCACAAGGGCTGGGAATGGGCTTTTCTGGGGAAGCCCAGGCTCTCACCTGAGCATGTGAGCCCAGCAGCTGGAGCTTTGAGAAGCAATTTGGGATTCCCCAGCCCTGTGCACATCAGAAACCTTCTCTCACACACTACCCACCATCCAGAAGTACCAGGTGAGCAGAAAGGGGGGCACAGAGCTGCAAATCCACTTTTAGCTGCACCCTTTGGTGGGAGCTAGATCACCTAAGGGTTATCCTGGGGAAGACAGAGCAGGTCTAGTCCTTTCCCTGGGCGCCAGCAGGCAGAGGGGCAGAAGTGGAAGTGCACAGTAAGCTTTCCAGGTCCAAGTTTGCACCTTGTTTCTCTGCTGGGGGCTGAGGGGTGGGAATTTGGCAGCTCACCCTCTTTGGAAAGGGTCCAGCTGCCTCAAGGAGAAATTCCTCACATAGCTTTGCTGTGAAGAAAGTGCTGACCTGTTGGGGGCATTTGCTGAGCAAGTGAAGACGAGCCAGAGGCAGCTGCTAAGTGCTGGGGGAAAACCAATCCGTTTTCTCATCACCGGGGCTAGACAGCACTTGGGGCTCTTTGGGGAAAGTGGTGCTTGGTGGCACTGACTCTGTAGGCTTGGCTTCCACCTGGGTGCTCCATCATGCTCTCTGCCTGTGGTAGGTGAGTACTGGAGGCTGAATTGGCAACTCCATCTATGTTGCTTGGCCAGACAGTGCCTGTGCTGCTCTCTGAAACCCTGCCAGTCCCAGGGGTGAGATGCAGGAAACACACAGAGCATCTGGGAGTGGGATGAGGTGGTGGGTCAGAAATAGGGCACTCAGCTAGGATAGGGCTTGGAGTGCCTCTTGGGGTGCTGGGGAAGTGCAGAGATGCTGTTCCTTCGTAACAAGAGGAACAGGCTGCTGGCAGTGGCAGAGAGTAACCAGAAGCAGGTGGCTGGAGGAGAGCACTTGATGTGGCCTCATGGAACCGAGGTGAGGAGCACAGCTAATGTTCACTGCACTCCTGAAAATGACAGCAGGAAAATAAACAGCACCAATGCAATAAATAAAGAAGGCAAATCAGATCCTCTGTGCAGTGCCAGGAGAGCAGCCAACACATCTGGGCAGCAGAGCAAAGGCAAATCTACAAATGCTCCCACACCAACACCAGATAACTAAAATTAGCTGCTTGGGGATTTTAGGGGGAGTTATAATAATGGGACACTTCAGCTCCACACTTGTGCAGTGGATCACGGTGTCAGGGAACAAGATAAAAGGGCAAAACCTTTGAATGCAGTACATGGTACCATGCCCTCAGAAGCAGACTGGGAACTACCAGGAGAAGATGCTTTTCTGGATTTGCATTTGCACAGAACATGGAGCTTAGCTTGGGAAAGATTTGGCCAGCTAGGATAGCCCTTGGGGTTATTTTTCAGTTAAGAAAGAGCAGTCTGAGTAAACCCAGAACATGGTTATTTGATTTGAAGGCAAGAGAATGAGTAAAAATGGGGAAATGTGTCAAAAAAGACTAAAACAGGCCTGTCTGAAGGCTCTTGTCAGTGAGGTCTAGAAAGCCACAAGCTGTAGAAAAAGACCTTATCAAAAGCCTCAGTCAAACATGGCACAAAGAGCAAATGGAGCAATCCCATAAAGCCCCTGCACAGCTGATGGGCGACAACAGGGGGCCACAGGAAAAAAAGTTGTTGCTGAAGAGCAGAAGGTGAAGAACAAATGGGGAGAGAAGAGGGGTGGGAGCAGGCTCAGAGATTGTCCTGCCAAATGTGCTCAGAGTAGTGGTGAGCAGCTCAGTTAGTCTCCTGCAGGGACTGGGAGGTGAGCAGGGTGCACAGAGACCAGATGGATGGAGACCAGGTCTTTGCCCTGACAATGTTTCCACTCCAACTCCTCCCAGTTCATTTTTTTCCTTGCAAAGGGGAAGGGCTCACAGATTGGATCAGAAACTGATGGAGTGATTCTGGAGAGACAAAGTCGATGTCATTCAGGTTGGCTCAGAGGTGGCCAACACCAGCAAAGCCAGAGAAGAATGAGGCACATTGAGTACCAGCAGGAGTGTGGTCAGGTCCTAGTGCTGCTCTCTGTGATGTGGCTTGAGGAACCTTGAGCATGGGGATCCTCAGAGGAGCAGGAACAACCCCTCTCAGTTCTTTCAGGCTGCTCAGTTGATTCTGGTGCGAGGCACTGAGGCAGGACCTCAGGGCATCATCCAGCTGCTGAGTAACTTGGGATGGTCCAGTCCCCCACAGCATGAGCTCCTCTGGGGAGCTGGGAATTTCCTCTTCTCAGGAAGAAAATAGCTCCTAGTTTGAGTCTTGCTGGAGCAAAGGACTTTGATTTCATTTCTTTTTTTTTTTTAATATCTCCAGTTGTGTCAAAGTTGACTGTTTCTCTCCAGGGGAGATGCTCAGTAGAGAGGAGGTGACAACCTCAAGGCTTCTGGGAGACTTCCAAAGGAAGCAGCACAGCATGCCACATAGCATGACCTTCAGTTTTTGAGGCATTCAGCACCACAGAGGGAGAATTCAGGCTTCACTGCCAGCACAGCATCCCCAGGGTCCCTCCTCCACCCTGCACTGTGACCTGTGTGCTCCTGCCTGAGCCAAAGACACCCACAACTTACAACCTCTCAGCTGAGAGTCAATGGTGGTTCTAACAGGGCTGTCCCCCAAATGACACCTTGGGCTCTGCCCCTCATTGCTGTGCCAGATCTGGCTCTTTCTGCAGACCTCATCTTGCCTACTCCTATTTCAAGCGTCTCCCTTGAGCAACCACCTGTCTCTCAATATGAGAAGGAGGAGGAACATGCTCTTTTTCTTGTGTTAAAAGTTAAGTACTTTTCAGGAGGCTTTTCTGAAAGGACTGGGCAATAGAAGCAGGAATCCAGGTGACCTTGCTTGCTCTGTAGCTGCTTGCCCTGGCTCACACAATGCAGGGCAAGAGGGTGTTGGTTTGAACTGAACTGCACTTTTTGGGGGAAGATGTGGAGGTGGATGCTTGAGCAGAACTTTCTGGGGCACAGCACCCATGGAGAAGGGGAGGGAGAGATGAAGGAACCCATCCCAGGCTGCAGGTGGCCCCCACCAGCTGTAGGAGTGACATGGAGGGGTTGGAGCTGGCAAAGAGGGTGTCTCAGTGTGGGAGGACTCCTCCCTTGCATGAGCAGTTCAGAGATCCCAGCTGAACAAGGCGTTGGGGTGAAGACTTTGGCAGCTCTCCTGGGTCTGGCAGAGCTGCCAAACTCCTGAAACTCCCAGTGAGCTCTGCAGAGGCTTTGGGTAGGGCATGTAGTGGGAAGGAGCAGAGGGAGACCCAGTGGAAGGGTGAGTGATGGGGCACAGCCTCCTGTATCTGTGCAAGGGCAGTGAGAAGAGATGCTGCTGTGAGCCTGGCCACTCTCTGGGTCTGCTCCCTTGGTGCTCCCACGGTGTCTGTAGTCACTGCATCAGGGATATTGGCAGGGACAGGCCTGTTTTGGGGTCTTTAGGATTTGCTCATGGCTATAAATTTCTCTCCTCCTTTTCTAGCTGCTCCTGTTCACCTCCACATCCTGCCCTGGCAGCAAGCACCATGACTGGGGGCAGAAATGGCTGCTGGGTCCTGTCCTCAGCCTCCCTCTGATGAACCTCATAGAGTGTCCCCAGAGCTGATGATTCATGCTGTGGTGAGTAACAGCCTCACCCACCAGCTCTGTGAGCATGAAGGCCTCCACCATCCTCCTCCCCAGCCCCTTCCTCCCCTCCCAGAGCCCCCAGTGAGTGGTCTTGCCCCCTCAGGCAGCTTCTCCATCCCCTTCATCATTGCAGATGCTCCTCACAGCAGCTCCCCCAGGTCTCTCTGAAGCTACAGGGGGGCGCAGATCTGCATATTTGAGCTGGCATGAACATGCACCAGGGCTTCACACAGCTCCAGGGCTCTGCCCTTCCTGTCTCCCTCTTACTGTGCAAGAGCTAGAAGGGAAAAAAGTGCCATTTCCCACAGCCAGAGAAGGGGCAGGGGCCCAAGGAGGAGCTGCTGGGATGAGGCATGTGAGAAGCATCTGCCTTGTCCCCTTTCCCATGAAAAGCTTCTCTTGGTCCTTCATCCAATATGTGCTGAATTATTCATTTTCCCATGGAGTGAATGAGTCATGGAGGCACTGGGAGAGAGCAGAGGCTGCTGGGACATCCCAGGTGCCCCTATCTGGTGGGAGCAAGAACTGCCCAAGGATGCAAGCAGAGAGCAGAAAAGATGCCTGTGGTCCAGAGGGGCTGGCTGCAGGAATGGAGCTCCCCAGCCCTGGGATGGGATGGGGGATCTCTCCTCTGGTCCCCATCCTCCTTCCCCCCACGTGGAGGTGACTGTGCACACCAGTGCTGTCTCTGCTGAGTTACTGATGGTGCCTCCCTGCTGGCTCCAGAGCAAATGCTCTTGCTTGTCCTTCTCTCTCAAGTGTGGCTTGGCAATTTTACTGCCAAATATCCAGCCTGGGAATGTGCCAGGCCATCTCCATCACATCATGATTTTGCCAGATGTGAGCTCTCCACAGCACATGGCCCAGATCCTAGAGGATTTCTGCTGCTATGAGGCTCCTGGTCACCCCCAAACACCCCCTTCTGCCCTCTGCAGCCCCTGGCTAGTCCTTTTGCCAGGTCCTGCTGCTGGGGCCAGGCAGCCTCCTGGCACCCCATCCTGGTTTGGTACAGCCTCCTGGCATCCCATCCTGGTTTGGCACAGCCTCCTGGCACCCCATCCTGGCTTAGCTCAATCCCTGCCTACAAGGGCAGGTAACAAGCTCCCCACTTGACTGAGACCTGCTGCTTGCCAGCTTTGCTTGTTGGATGGAAATATCTGTATTTCTAATTATTCCCACTCCCTGTCTGTGCTCCTTGGGTCCTTCCCAAAACACCCACCTTCCCAGCTGTGCATGCTTCACCTCCAGGAAGGAGGAGAGATGCTTTTAGCAGACCAAGATGCTGTTGCATCATCCCTTACCAGAGCCTGGCTGAAGGAAGAGCATGGTGCTGCCCTTTGCAGAGGACATTCCTCTTCAACCACCTCCTCCACCACAGCCTAGACCATCAGCAGACATGGACTTCTGAGGCAGGGCAGAGAGATGTCAGACTGGCTGGTTCCAGAGGTTCTGAGAGCTCACCCCCAGGGGCTGCAGCTGGGAAATGGTGGCTTTACCATAAATAAAAGTCCCATCAAAGTGGCAGGATGGCCATGGCTTTGGGATGGGCAGAAATGAGCATGTCCCATGTCCCCTCACCCCCCTCCCTGTGGTGGGCAGTGTCAGTTTGCTTGGGAAAAGATGAGCCTCATTATGTGTCCTTCGAGGCTCTGGCACTTGAAAGCACAGTAGGGGGAAATTTTCTGGTGGGAAACTGCTGTGGTGTGAGGCAGGCACTTTGCATGGAGAGCTGCTGGGGGGGAGATGGCTCTGCTGTGGTGACAGGCACAGGAAAGGCAGAGGGTGGCCAAAAGGTGATGCTCCTGGACCTGCCCCAGGTCTCTCACAGGCAAATAAGCCTGGTGGGAGGCAGGAGGAGAGCACAGATGGGTCAGACACATCCCAGAGGGGCAGTGAGGAGGAAGTTGGGGCTGTAAAGCAGCTCCACACTCACCAGCATCTTGGCACTGGCAGTGCCCAGTGATAACATCTCTGCTTCCAGTAAAACCCCGGCTGCACCAGTGCCTGGGAAAGCCTGAGGGGAGCAGTCAGGCTTTGCAGCTCCTGGCCCCTGCAGGACTGATAAGGACAGGAAGCTCCATGTTTCCCTGCTGAGCTAAAGCAATGTCCCACAGCTCCTGTGGCCTCTCCCACCCTGCAGGAGCTCTCATCAAACCCACTGAAGCTCAGCTTGCTTTGTAGGTACTGCCTCTATGGGGAGAATCTTCTGTTTTCTAGATTTTCCGAAGCACCAGCCTTGCCCCAGGACTCTCCCTCCTGCAGCCCCTCCAGCCCTCAGGAAAGGCCACAGGAAATGGCAGTCCCGGGGACTCAGGGCTGCCACAAGTTGCCTTTTGTGCAGCTCAGGTAGCCTGGCAATGAACTTCAGCATCCACCTGGAGAGAAGGAATCCAGCTGTGGGAGCAAAAAAGAGGCAGTAAATCAGCCGGGAAAGTGTAAATTCAACAGTTGCAGCCACGTGAAACCATCCTGCTGCCAGACAAAAGCAGGTTTTGGTGTCTATTCACTGCCCCGCTCTGGGGTCGTGCTGAGGGGCCGCCGGCTTTTGGCTCCTCGCTGCAAAAGGAGAAAAGATTTATAGGTAAATAAAAGCTGGAGCGAGCACCTCCCGAGCCCAGCAGCTGCGTGTCGTGGTTTATTCTGCTACATCTAAACTTTGCCTCAGACTAAACACCGCCTCTGCCACGGCTGAATCACTTATCCCCGGGAAGTTTGCGGGCTGGGATCGGAGCGAGCTGCCTGCCGAAGACAAAGCGAGGTGGGGCAGGTTGTGTGGGGATTATCCTGCCCCTCCGCCCTGCAGGGACATGAAAGCTGGGCTGAAGGGAGGAGAAGGCTGGAAGGAGATGAAAGCTGGGGCGGGGGGAAGCGAAGATGGGCTGGAACCCAGCCCCACGGCAAAGGTGCTGCCGGGAGAGATGCTGCTCAGGACCTGGCACTCCAACCCCTTAGCAGAGTTGTCCCCAAAGGGTGTCCAGTGTGCCCCAAGCCCTCCATCCATCCTCATTCATCGCATGGGCAGCCAAAGTAGCCAGTGGGGTTCTCGAGTGTTCCCCACCCCAAAATTAGGGGGCTCTGAGGTAGGGAAGGGCCCAGATGGGTATGGGGTGACCAGATGGAAGAAGCTCCCTTCCCTTTTGGTGCACCGGGATGGGAGAGAGCTCAGGGCACTGATTCACTCCTGGCCCCAAAGCCCCCGCGAACCCAACCCTGCGCTGGCAGGTGTCGTTTTGGGGTGAGGGTACCCAAAAAGGAGAGAGGATGCTCCTGGGGGAGCCGTGTCCACCCTCCACACCCCCGGGGCTGGCGCAGAGCCCGCACTCCCCACATGGGGTCTCCGCGACCCCCCTCCGGCTGCCGGAGCCCCGCGGCGGCTCCAAGCCCGGCAGTGGGGCTGGGGGCGGGCTGAGAGCGGCCCCTCCGACACCGGCACGGCCCTCCCCGGCCCTCCCTCTTCCTCCCCTCCTCTCCCTCTTCCTCCGCTCCTCTCCCTCTTCCTCCGCTCCTCTCCTCTCCCCGCCCCCCAGCCCGAGCCGTTCCGAGCTGTACCGAGCCGTACCGAGCCCAGCCGCCGCCGTCGAGCGGGCACCATGAGCCCGGGGTGAGGCGCGGGGCCGGGCTGGTGGGGTGTACCCACAGCCTGCAGCCCCAGGGGATGGGGTGGGCTCCGCTACCACGGGAAACTCAGAGCAATCGGGGTTGGAGTTGGGGTCGGGGTTAGGGTTGGAGTTGGGGTGGCCACCGGTAGTACGGGGACCACGGAGTGGTCGGGGTCGGGGTGGGTACAGGTAGCACGGGGACCAGGGAGCAGTTTGGGTTGGGATTGGGGTGACCACCCCAACCACCAGCCTAACGCTTCCATGTCCCAGGTCGAAAGCTCAGTT
>VZTY01014327.1:274996-351188 GCA_013400935.1 Turnix velox | reverse complement strand
TTGCACCAGCCCTTTGACCACCTGGTGGTGGTATATTTCAGAATACCTCTCCTGAACTGGGATTCCTTTCTTCCTCATTGAGTTGGATTCTCATAAAATATCCCATTGCTTAAAAAAAAAGAAAAGAAAAAAGAGTGTTCTTTGGGTGTAAAAACTTGGAGTGCCAGCTTTATACCACCTGGTGACTTCATAACTGCAACCATGTGCACAGCACAAGGCCTCTGAGGGAAGAGATGACTAATAAGCTGCAGAGAGATTCTAAGCTAGTTAGAAGTAACATTAGATTTCTGCTGTCTTCACTAGTTAATGTGATATGTAAATGAGTAACACATGAGTTGAAGCCCTTGCTGTCTGTAGGAGACATATGCCAGTGTAAGTGCTTCGGAGGAGGTGGTTTTCCTAATGAATGTGCTCTTTGTTTGAGAAGGGCAGTCCCCATTTTCTTCTGTCATCTTGTGCAACTTGCCTAAAGCAACCCTTGTTCTAGGGGATGGCAAATGTTTAAAATTTGAATTAGATTAGCTCCATTAGCCTGAATTTGTACTGCTCTTACCCTGACTTCCACGCTCTGCAAGAAATCCAAAATCCTTCAGTTACTGGAAATGCTCTTTATAGCGCATCTCAAGCAAACAAGAAATCTCTAAATCCATTAATTTTTAGCAAAGCAAGAGTTAGTGAAGCAGTCATTTGGAAGCAAATTGAAGGCAGAAATTTCAAACAGAGACAACCACGAGCTGGATTTCAGCACTGATCTGAGACACCTGGGCGAGGGCCTTTTTGACCCTGTTCAGAGTTTCTCAGTTCCCATGGATTTCTGTAAAGACTATCAAATGGTTGGTGGCTTTGCAAATCAGACTCATACTAAGGTATTGCCTAAGAGAAAAGGACACCACGTGTTGACATCAAGTTACCAAACTGCTTGATTTAAGCTTTCTGCTGCGTGGCTCACTGAGTATTGAAAGCCAGTGAATACCAAGCAGCAAAGCTGGAGAGGTTCTCATCTTCCTGCTGACTCAACATTTTAATTTCTTGTATCTTCTTCTATGTATGTATGTAGTCTTCCTGCATTTCTCTTATGTGAGACCTCTGAAGAGGAGCTTTTGTTGTCAAAACTAGTAGAAGGAAGAGAGAAATTTGAATTTTTTCAGAGTGAAACTCAGTTAATCCCCTTCAAGGCAGACATGATTGGAGGCTGTGTCTTTGCATTTCTACTCCAGTAGTTAAGAGAGAAATGCCACAAAACTGCTGTCAAAACAGCAGAAATCCCTGATTTCTTTAAAGCTTAGTCAGCTTTAAAGCAAGAATTGTTAGTGATAATACTTCTGTAACTTAATTAAAAATAAATAAAATAGAATTGCCCACCGCAGAGAGAGGAGTGTTCTTTGCATCTTAAATACAATTTATTTCATTTCTGATTAGTTTCATTCCGTTTTACTCCTGGGGAGTAATAATAGCACATCCATGGATTCTCACATTTTTTCAATGTGCTGTGAAAACATCTGCTAGTACTCATCAAACTCCTCTGTGGTTGGTTGTCCCCATTTTACAGGTTGAATAAATTAGGCAGGTTAAAGGACTTGCCCAAGACCACACAGGGAATTGGATGACAGAGTAGGTATTAGAATCATAATTTCCTGGCTCTACTTCCAATTACTTTGTGCCAAGGAAAAGGCCTTTTTTTCTAACATAACACCTTGGTTATTTGACTTTACTCTTTCTCTCTCTCCCTCGCTCTTACTCTTGCTCCATCTCACCTATAATATAATTGAAAAAAAAAATCTCCCCTTTAGTGTGCAACTTTGTACTTAATCTGTGGTGCCAAATAGATCAAATAAATGTCACTACTCCAGAAGGAGAAGTGAGAGTTTATTTAGTTGATGTGATGGCACAGATGGGTTATAAACCCTCTGATTTTTGGCAGGAAAGTAACCTCACTAGCCCTGATTAAAATCACTCATGTTAATCTGACTAGTCTGCACAGCTTTGCAGGTAGGGCAGGTGCAAAGCTGAAAAAAACATCACCCTGAAAACACAGTATCCCATTATGGATGCCATCCAAAACTCCAACTTCAATTTCTCATTTTTCTTCTAGTTTTCCAGCAAAACATGCCTCTAGATCTGATTTTGGCAAGAGTTAAATGTTGTGGTGGACTGCAGAAAAAATTGTTATGCCCTCCTGAAATAAGTCCTCAGAGAAGGTATTTGTTTATGGTACTCCTTTATGCCATGAGGACAAAATCTTTCCACAATTTAAAGCCTGGGTTACTTCATTAGCTATAAAAATCAGGTATGAGTGCATCCTCAAGAAGTACTTCTCCTCCTTCCTGGTGAAACATTACAATACGTTGCCCAGAGAGGTTGTGGATGTCCCCTCTCTGGAGGTGTTCAAGGCCAGGCTGGACAAGGCACTGAGCAGCCTGATCTAGTGGGAGGTGTCCCTGCCTATGGCAGAGCAGTTGGAACTTGATGATGTTTAAGGTCCCTTCCAACCCAAACTATTCTCTGATTCTAACATTCTATCATTATATTATTTAAGTTTGTAACCATTGTATTTGACCATTTTTGGAAGAGTAGTTATCACAAGTCCTGGATATCAGGTATTGCCTTAGTATCATCTGATTTTATCAAGCAGTAGAGACTTCTGAATGAGAAGTGACATAAACCAGCCATCTGGGAGTCACGGCCTATAGCAATTAAGAGATGGGATGGTGCTTGATGCAAGCAGAATGTTGATTTATCGTGTGCCTCATTAGCTTCTATACCTTCTGCTTCCCTCACCTTACAAACCTATTGGCTACACACCTTGTTTAGCCCACACCACACAGCCAGTCGGTCACTTGCATCAGTTGCCATTCAAACCCACACCCGACACCTCCCAATCTTGTAACTGGCCAACAACAGCAAAACCCCTCCAGCAACCACGTCATCTTCTTAGCCTTAGTAAACAAATGTTAACACTTACAGGCAGAAGCCCAGACATTCTTCACCCTGCAGTTAGTTTTTCCTTTAAGCACTTTGCTACATCTCCACTTATCAACTAAGCTGTGGTACATGGGGCTCTGCTCTCTAGAGCAAATGCTACAACGGCCACTTCATTTGTGAGGGGTTTTGTAATCCTATTCCTGTGTGTTTTCTCAAATATAACAGTTCAGTTCTAGATTGTGCTGGCAAAGGGATGGAGATGGAGCAGAGAAACACCTCCATGGAGACAGCAGAGATGCCATCTCTTGCACTGGTTTAAGTATGAAGACAGGCTGAAGAAGTTGGGGTTGTTCAGCCTGGAGAAGAGAAGGCTCAGGGGGGACCTCAGAGTAACTTCTCAGTACCCGAGGAGGTCCTACAGAAAGGCAGAGGANAAACACTGGAACAGGTTGCCCAGTGGATGCCCCCTCTCTGGAGGTGTTCAAGACCAGGCTGGACAAGGCACTGAGCAGCCTGATGTAGTGGGAGGTGTCCCTGCCTATGGCAGGGGGGTTGGAACTCGATGATTTTTAAGGTCCCTTCCAACCCAAACCATTCTCTGATTCTATCATTCTATGATTCTATACTGTACATTTAGGGCAGGATCTGGAAAGCTTTGATTGATTTATCTGTAGGTTAAACACATTAGCCCATTCTTAAGCTGCCTTAAAACCCTGTTACTGCTTTTCATCCAAATTCTGAGCAGCCTTACTACAGCAGACTGGTGCGTGTGTCTCTCTTCCTTGTTATCCTCAGCATTTGTTCTTGCATGGAAATGGATTTTTTTATAAAGCAGAACTCCTTAGTTCTACATTATCTCTGACCACAAAGCTGGACTGCATCCTTCCTGCAAAATAGAGAAATACACTATCAGAGGTTTTTTTTTAATTTTATGCTAAGTGGTTACTCTTTGAATAGAGTCTAATGGCTTATGCTGAAGGGCACAGGCTGCTCCTTGGAGTGGTGTCTAAGCAAGCACTAATACCTATTAATACCCACTGATCTTTTATGATATCATTCATGCATGGTATCTCTAAGCAATTGGATGAAGACAATAGAAATCATGTAAAAGGTCTGAATTTGTCAGTACCTGTAGTGCTGTGGTTGGAAAGGTGACAAGGACACAGGAAATAATACAGACAAAGATTTGTCACTGCCTCATCCAGACCAGCAAAAAACTCTTCATTAGTGACACACTTTGAGAAAAATATGTTCAATGTAATGGAGTGGATTAGCCCAGCAACACAGGTTCAGCAAGGGAGAATTTCAGGTTTCTAAGTCAACAAATGGTTACTTATCTTCTCTCGTGCCAGGCAGTAATGCGTGTCTTGTTCTTCTGACACTGTAGCATAATCCTTGATGCAAATATTAAATGAAAGCGGATCAAGCTGTTTTGGTTTCTAATCATGCCTTTTAAGAGGAGTCACTGGGCATAATGGTCTGTTTACAGAACACTCTCATGTTTTAAACTTGCCAGAGGTACACACAGGCAGCAGCAGGGGTATAGTTTGTCTAGATGCCAACTTTTCACAAAAGAAAAGCTTCATAAATCACTTCCCCGAACTGTCAGTGCTGTTAGCAGCTCCCTCTGGTGCTGTACAGCTTGAGGGGGTTATGTTGAGCACAGCTCCTCTGCAGCCAGAGGAGTCCTGCTTTAGTTTATTTTTCTTTCCTAATTACCTAGAGTGAGGGAAAGCTGGTTCAGGCTGAGGAACCTTTTTCAGCACACTGGATGATCAAAAGCCACTTCAGTGTCTAACACCTAAACATGCACAGTAGCCTGTGTCTTCACTAGAGTCAGCTCAGCATCACTTACTCATGCCTAAGCATCACAGTAACAAACTTTCCTTGCCGACTTAAAAATTTTTCTTAAAAAGTTCTTTTGTATAAGAAACAGTGGTGGGTGTCTGGACCTGAATTCATATAGCTAAAGCAGACATACAGACAATGTATACAAAAGCCTCCCAGTGTCAGATGAGAAGAATATGGGCCATAATTTCACCTCATATAGTCACACAGATGGTTTTGATTACAGCAGATGTTGTGTGAAAATTAGCTTCAGCTTGTAGCTAAGTGGAGGAGTGGTTGTAGAAAGGGGTTCAGGAGGTGAAGGCTATTTTTAAGACTCCTGTACATAAACTAAAATCCCTGTCTATAGCAAGGTGGCAGAGTTGATCCAAGGTACAGCTCACACTCACATAGGGGTAAGGAAAATATTTAGCTTTGCACAGCTGCTTTGTACAGGGTTGCCTGTAGATGTGACATTTCATATAGCTTCAGCTCAGTGGTTTTATCTGCTTCAATCCACTGTAGTGCCAGGCATCACGTGGCAGAAATAATTTCCCTGCTTAATATCAGGCAAACAAATTGAGACCCTCGTATTCTGCCATTCTTTCAAAGCTGATGTGCAAAGAGAAGATGGTGTTAGACTGGCTCTTTCTCATGGCCCTGGTTCAGGAAGACAGGAGGGGTTCCTCCCTACAGGTAGAGATGATGGTGGCATCTTCACCCACCTGAGACTACACACCCCATCTCCCCAGTGATGTAAGGCCTGACTTAGGTCCACATGCATACTCCAGGTGTCATTTCAGGGGGCTGGAGCCACCAGGACTTTTCTACTGGGCATCAGCTCTCAGTGGAGGACATCTCTATTTATACCTAAGGCTGGTGGAGGAAACACACACCTGCTGTCACATTGCCCCATATTGCCTTAGCCCCCAAATGCATCCACAGTGAGTAGGCTTTGGCCACTTTATCCAGCAAGGCAATGCCATTACCCTTAATCTTGCCAGGGCTGGGAATGGGATGTGGAGGCACAGGCAGCTGAGATGGCCACTACCATTGCCATGTTTCCCTTAGGGACTACTGCTCAGTGTGCAGCTCTGGGATGAATCCTGCTATAAATCCAAACATGTTGGGGAGAGAGAAAAGCATCTCACAGCAGCTTCATGCTCAGAGTGCAGCCTGCCTCTTAGCAACCACCCCGAGCAGCCCAGAAACAGGAAAAGACAGATGCTGCATCGTTCCTCAGAGAGCATCATTTGATAGACATTGGAGCTTTATTCTGCCTTTTGTCCTTACTTCTGCTTTCCCCAGAATAACCAGACAGAGCTATCTCCCATTTAGCATTTGGTATATGCACATTTACACAGACTCATTTTCCACTTCTTGAAACTCCCCAGTCAGCCAGTTCAACTCCACTGTATATGAACATTTGCTTTTAATAAGAAAAAATGTTGATTAAATCAGTGGCCTGGCCAAATCTAGTAAGTTTTTTCTGGCAATACCTTTAATGAGTCCCATTTATTAATTTTTTCCCTCTACCTTACCTCTGTAACAAATTTCCAGATATTAACATCAAGAAAGGCAATATTTGGCCTGTCATATGAGAAAAGTAAAAACAAACCACCACACTTCCTTTTGTAGTTCTGGATCTCATGCTTTCTTAATACCTATGAAAGGACTGTTTTGTAAAGTATAAATGTGGAGCTAAGTGTTAAAGCATGCTGGTTGATATATGATGATGTACAAGCATGTACAGCTTATATATATATACACATGCATATTGTAATGTGTACATTGTAATCAAGTGATCCCTGATCCAGGGAGCCTTTTCATTTTTGGCACATCTTTACTATTTTTTTACTTTTTGTTTTGTTTTGTACCTCTCTCTCTCTCAGGGGATTGATTTTTTTTTTAAATGCAATTATGCTAAATTTATATTCTTTTTGTGGTATTTTTAAAAAGTAGATTTTTTAAGTGTTCATGTATTACAAGTCTGGTTTTTTTGGCTTCAAGTTGAAATGTCGTTTCATCGTGTTTTTAAATATTATGGCTAGATAAATGAATTACACCAGAAAATCCAAAAGAAACAAACAATAAAAATAATAATAATAAACATCAGCTGCCACCTCAGTCCAACCTCATGTATTGCATTTTCAAACTTCATCATTTCAAGAGAGTGTGAAATTACAGGAAGATGGAAGAAGAAGCCATTACCAGTGCAAATACTAATGAAAATCCATTGCTCATAGGCATTTGTCCTGGGAACATGTAGTTCCTACAGAAGACAAGGGAGTGAGGGAGTCTCTCCTCACCCTGCTGGGAGGAGGTTTCTGTGTTTAGCATCTCTGGATGCTAAACAGGACACTGGACGTGTTGCTTCAGAGAAGCTGCAGCTCCACATTATTGTGATAGTGAGGGCATCTCCACTTTGGCTCTGGTTGGACCACCAGCCATGTTGAAGAGGCCATCTGGTATCCACCACAGGTCTGTCCTTAACTTCCCAAGTAGATCCACTTCTGGTTCCACTTCTCTTTTTGGGATACTGGCCTCTGTTAATGGAAACTGCACTCACACTATCAATTTATTTCTCATTCTGTGGGCCACCAGCTGGTAATGATATGATTCTTGTTTACTGCTTACCTTGGCTAGATGCAGAAGAGTGACTTAGACGTAAACGGTTCCATCTCCCATTCCCAGATCCTTGAGCCATTATTTCCTTCTGCCCTACCAAGCAATGAGATGGTTTTAATAAAATATATTGCTATTGCTTTGAATATTTATATGCTTGAACCATTTGAAAAAAAATCTATTCACTTTGGTCTGGTTAGGCAAAAATAGCCCAAAGACAGCACCCACTGCCAACATTTTCTTTGGTTACTGCTACCGAAATTTCCCCATTTCATTCTAGGGCTGAATTGCAAGACAGTAATTCTTTATTAATTCAGAACACAGCACCATTAAGACTGCCAAGTAACACAATAGCCAATAGAACTCCTACTCACTTCGTAAAGACAAACATTAAAGTAATCACTTACTTTGTGGCTAAAAAATGGAAAAATGCAGGAATACACCAGACAAAGCTCAGACATCACACCCTTCAGCACTTGCCCCGAAACACGGTGCTACTGTAAATGCTGTGAGCTGCCAAATCCCCCAGGTTTCTGTGGACTCTGGTGTCCCAGCCATTCAGCTTTGCATGCTGAAGGTAAACCACTGTTGTGGTGAAAATGCCTGTGACTGAGGATATGTGAGGATACACTTCCTGGTCTATTGTCACCAGACCTCAGTTTATTCCTGTATCTAAAGCCACAACAGAAACGTTTGCTTCTGTGGACCGCTCTGTGTCAATGCCATAGGCTATTTTGACTTATTAAAAATCATGTTTCTCTTCAATTTTTCCCCTCTGTGGGGAATGGACATTTGGAACACTTGTTCCAGATAAAACCAAATGTTGCATTGTAATTTCCTATGGGACAAAAAGACTCATGTTCCAGAGGCTCTAGGCAATATGCAGCATTACATAGTGCTTAAAGAGGAATGGGCAGACTTTCCTGGGGACCTGTTTTCCCAGGTAGGGTGGCTGGGCTCTGGGACTCTCACAGACAGTGGCTCATTATTATGATACTGGTTTGCACAGAGAAAGCTGGAGTATTCCCCCCTGCTTCCTGGAAAAGGATAGGGAAGCAATTTACTGGGGTTATTGTGTTATTTTGAATTTAGTAGGTTGAGAGATCAGTGCAGATGTTTTGGGTGTCGTTCTGAGGAGTGCACAGCACAGCCTTTCTAGCAGAATTTAGAGTGTGCAGCTCCATTTAGCAGAGGGCAGTTCAGCATATTTTGCTGTCTGCTTAGCCCTGTAAAACTGCATCTGCCTGGAAATAGGGGCTAAGGCACAGGGTTCAGGGCATGCAGATGTCTTCCTGGCACTGAGATGAGCTTTTCTGCATGTGAAATATACACATGTAAAGTACCTGACCATTTCTCTGCTTTGGAAGTTTTCTAAACATTAATTAAAGAAATATTTTTTTTCCTGGTTTATCTCATTAGAAACTTTTACAAAGTGACCACCAGTGAATTGTTGTGTGTACTTTGGCACGTGCTTTCTTTAAGGTTCAGTAAAACCTGCTCACATGCATTAACAGTATACGCACAGGCATGAATAACTATTAATCCTCACTCAGGGGCAGGAGTTTACGGGGTTCCAGCTGTAGAGGCCTTGATGCAAAGATGCAAGGTCTTGTTCTTGAGGAGTCTTTCCAAACCCAATGGAGTGCCTTTACTCATCCAGGTAATAAAATATATTTCTGTTCTAAATGGGTGAGGGGTTTTGAGCATCACAGTCCTGGTGAGGCTTGTGGTGCTTGCGGGACACTGGCTTTGGCTCTCCTACAGCGAGGGCGGTGAGTCCATGTGAGCCAGGCAATGGAAGGAGCCCCTGAGACATGATGGATGGTGAGCCACAGTGGTTGCCCAACAGCGGGGATGCTGCTTGTGCACACACAGGCAGCTTTGTTGTTTTGCTGACAGCGGTTCAGCTGGAAAAGGATTCAGACTGCCTGCCCTTGAAATGCAGGGTTCTGCGGTTGGAGATAAAGGAGCCAGGTTTAACCACGCTGCTTAGACAGCAGGCTCTGGAGATAACACACAGACATCTCAGCACAAGGGCACGCAGCCTGGAGCAGCTCTACTCAGACAGTCTATACTCCTCCAGATCCCTGGGGATGAGGCATGACCAGCTGGAAGTGGTCACTTCCATCCTTTTGCTTTTTTCCTCCCTCAGCCCTTTAATGCTGCTCTGGTAGAACAAACTGACATAAAAACTTGTCCAACAAGGCTGACCGAGAAATTCCCTGGACTTGGAGGAACCTTATGTCTGACTGCAAATTCCAGCCCAGAGGCACCCTGCCTACATATGACTGATGCACTGGGCTGCTTTGCTTGGACAGGCAAGTATCAATGATATACAACTGGTAAAATGGGAAATACAATTTTTTTAAAAGGCATTTTATAACATGCTACATGATGAAAAAGTAACAGTTATATGAAATATCCAGCTTGCCAGTACTGAATGAGTACTTCCATTAGGCTTTAATAATCTTCTATGGGACAATTATCTCACAGCTGCCTTTTCAAAGTGTTAATTAAAAATAGAATGACAAGAAGGAATAGCCATAAATTGTCAATGACCTTCATTAAAACAGTCCTAGAGCAGCTTTTCCCTGCCATGGAACAGGGTAGGTTGCCAGAGGGGGAAGGCAGCATGGAGACTTGCTCCTCCCTGTCTGTGGCCCACTAATTGAGCCAGCTGAAATTCAGCAGTTACCTTCCCACTCATCTGTAAGCTCCCCCAAAAGAGGAAGCAGCAAGGCAACTGAGCACTACCTCCACAGACACTGCCAAAGGAGCCTTGGAGCTTTCACTGAAAAGGGTAGGGCTGCAAATGACACTGCCTATGGGATGCAGGGCTCTGGGAAGATTTGTAGCAGGTAGTCCCACTGGGGCAGAGATGATCCTCCTGGGCACCAGCCCACTTGTGCAAGTGATGGAGCAGGGAGATGGCTGTGCTTTGGCTGGGATAGGTCACCTCTCCAGAGGCATTTGCTTCAGCTGACTTTGAAAGATTCTAGAGCAGAAGGCTAAGGCTTTTTAAAATATAGGCCACATATGAATCATTATGCGGAGCTATGTAAGGGGTGCCATAAAAGGGGTAATTTTTCATTTGTTATTTGAAAATAAATCTGCAGTTCTTGAAGTTCGCAAGCCCTTATTATGTTAAATGCTTTGGAGGGTTTTGTGTACAGAGACTCCTTCTAAAGCAGGATATTACAGAGAAGATAAGCGAGTGACACAAATGTACTCTTTAAAAAAGATAATAAACCAAATAAATTTTAAACAAGTATCAAACCTCAGCTCCCCTAGGCCAAGGAAAGTGGTGGTGTGCTTGCAGAATATATTATGCCATTATTTCTGTACCCATAGTAGAAGTTTCCTCATCATTAAATCCAATAAAGTCAGGCCTATTTTCTTGCTCTCTGCCTGGGTCAGAGAGAGGTGGGGAGAACTCTGCTTTGCAGAGAGGAATAATGTTTCCACAGAGGTAGGTATTTTTGTGAGGAAAGAAGAGACTGATTTGTGGAGAAATGCATCCTTGCAAATGTACCTGTAGGTGATCGTGGGCAAAGTAACCTTAGGGGATTTATCTGGAAAGTGTTGCACATACTGATAAAGTATCCAAGTAGAAAACTTTGTAAAACAATCTCAAACATAGTAGTGACTATAAAATCTCAGAACTCTGGTCTTTATCATGTCCTGTGCTTCTTATTCAGAGAGGGAAGAGGGGAGATGAAAGGGACTGAAGAATGAGAAGAAAGCCACCAAGAACTGAGTAGATTTGGAAGTGGATGCCACTGAAGGGTCTTTCTTTCTATTATTTGGAGCCACTCTGTTCCCTAAAGAACAGATGTTCCCTGCATGGACTCTGGTGGAAAGAAATGCTTTATAAATATCTGTGAGGATTTGGTTTGTTAATAAGGTGATTCTGAAATAACCAGAGGATTCTGCAAGAATGTTCCTAGTGTGAAATATCATCAGTATTGATCTTATTTTCAGAATTCCACTGTTAACATTTTCCACTGTGGGTGATGAGAAATGCTTGTGAAATGATCTGCTCAAGTGCTTCTCTTTCTCAATTCTTTGGTCAAAGCACACAATACAAATCCTCTGCCTCTGTGGGGTTTTTTTGTTGTTGTTTGTACAGGCATCTCTGTTGGACAGAATCTCTCCTAGCTGTGAGAGCAGTTCTAGCCTTGGATCTCCTTGAAGTACTGAGCATCCCAGCTCTAGGCGGTGGTGCACAGCTATGGATGGCAAAACCATTCCAAGAAATGCAGTGAAACAGCTCTGCAAGCCTAGTGTGAGGTTTTTGTAATACTTCAAAAGTACTTTGGTGTACCTCTCCCTTGTGGGGAAAGCAAAACACAGAAGTGACAGCTGGGATCTTGCTGAGAAGGTGTTCATTGCTCATTCACGTCACAGTTGCAGTGGGTGCACTGGCAGTGAAAACTGTCAGCTCCTGGGAGGTTTAACTGTAGCTCTTCCATGAATTGTGAATTGCACTGAGTCTTATCATAACGTTTTCTGACAAGCAATGCATTAGCACAAAGCTTCTAAGTGAATATTGAAGTCACTACATAATAATTTTCAGAATGACAGGGGAAATACAGAACATACCTGCAGTAGTGATATTCTCACACAATAAACTCAACCTGTGTAGTAAAACTCACTAACTGTGAAGTGTACAGTTGATAAAGCCAAACAAAGATGCAGTCATATGAAGGACTCATCTACAGCACTTACAGATGGGGTTGTTCAGCCAGGAGAAGAGAGGGCTCAGGGGGGACCTCAGAGTAGCCCCTGAAAGGGGCCTACAGAAAGCCTGGGGTAGGACTTTGTAATTGGGTACAGGAGGGCAGGACTAGGAGTAATGGATGCAAACTGGAAGAGGGTAGATTCAGGCTGAATATAAGGAAGAAATTCTTTACTGTGAGGGTGGTGAGACACTGGAACAGGTTGCCCAGTGAGGTTGTCCAGGTTGCCCAGTGAGGATGCCCCCTCCCTGAAGGTGTTTAAGGCCAGGCTGGATGAGGCACTGAACAACCTGGTCTAGTGGGAGGTGTCCCTGCCCATGGCAGGGGGTTGGAACTAGGTGATCTTTAAGATCCCTTCCAATCCAAACCATTCTATGATTCTATGCTGGAAAATTGTATTTGTATTCCCTGATTGCCATTATTTTCTGGAATGTGGTGTTCTCTTTTTTCCCTTGCGGCCATGACATTTCAGAAACAAGTGTTAAACAGTAGACAATTCCCTGTGCCACTTTAAAACTCTTGTATAAGTAATCACAGGTGAGAGCCTGGAAAGAGTGGGTGGAAGAGAATTGCTTGTAGAGAAAAGCACTACTGTGTATTAGAGGTAGCAAAGTCTGATCTCGGTGGAAACATTTTGGGTCAAATATGCTTTTTAGATCCTTATACCTGCATCACCTGCATCTCTGCAACAGGACTATGAATGAACTGTACGTAGTGATAGGGATGGTTCAGAGGCTTCTGAATGAGTCTCCCACCTTTTTCTGCATTGCCACGAGGGGAGGAACAGGTTTAAACCTCCACAGTTTTGGCACAGGTTGCTGAGGTTGAGGGCCTAGCAGCAGAGCTCTAGTCAGAAGGGTGAGGTCTGCTTGCCCACCATGGCACCTGGGGCAGACAAGGGGGCTGTCTGTCCTTTGAGTGACCCCAAGGGGACATGGATCTCTGTTAGCCTCACTCATTAGATGTCCCTCACTGCACTTTGAGACAGTGGTGAAAGCTGCAACCTACAGAATTAGGTGTTACATCTTTTTTACTCCTCCATCATGAGACCTGTTAGGCTGCCTGTCAGACCCTGACTGCTGTTCAGAGTAGCAAGAAGAAGAGAACAATGAGAAAAAGTCACATCTGTCAATTAGTAACGAGGGCTGAACTGCTCTGATCCCAAATTCATTAGCAGGAAAAGTACAGACAAGTAACTGACTTCCAACACATAAATGCTACAAGCTAGACATAAATAAATAAATCTGAAGCAATGGCTTGCACTTAATTTCTTTACAGCTAACATGCTTAAACATTTCTTAAAAGGCCTCGTTATATAACCAAATTTTATTTTAACTGTAATACAGAAGGTAATATTTAATGGCTGGCTTACAAGAACTAAAAAGCATCTAAAGAAAGCTATCTTATAATGCCACTATGTGCCTGGCTGAAAAGAAATGCCTTGTCTCCAGCCATCTGTTACACACTGGAGTTAAACAGACACATGAGTGCCTTTTCCTGGAAGCCATCTGCACAAATATTGATTGAGTAATTTCATAAAATTCTGATTTAGTAATTTACCAGTTGACGAGGTGATAGTGCACAGTGTAGGTCTGAGTTCCCCGGCATTTCTACTGCAGCTAAAACAACATTGATGTGCATTTCTTTTGCCATTAGCATTATTGCAAAAGGAGACACTGGAATCAAGTCCAACGTAACCTATTGAGAGAGCCTGTAAAATATTTTCCTATTAACATCAGAATAAAAAATAATGTGGCATTCCAGAAAACTGAATGGCCACTTACATTCCATAATCATCATCTGATCAGCTTGCACGGGATTTTGTTTTTCCTTTGCCTGGTTTGAGGCTGTTTTTTAATTAGTTTAAAATTCTAGGGACTCGAGATCATCACGGTGTTTAAAAGCCTGGGTTTCAGCAGCTGTCAGCAGTGGCTTTTTCATCCCCCCCCAACTATTTACGAATTGCAGAGTTTTTCTCATTTTTCTCTCCCTCTGGCCACTAACCTTGCTGAGGTGACTCACAGCCTCTTGCCCCTGTGCCTGTAGCAAGCAAAGCACCACAGAGCCACAGCATGTCACTCCACCACTGCTCCCCAGCCCAGGTTGTCCCAGGTGAAGGGTGAGCAGGCAGCACCCTTGCCCTGCCACTTGCCATAGAAATGGGTTTTTCCAGTGATTAATTGATCCTCTGAGGATCCACAACTCTTTTCAGTTTCATTCCCTAGTGCACCAGGGAGTACTAGAGATATTACTCGTTTCAGCATCTTGTCACTGATTTCCACAAGATTTCTGGTTAGAAAATGGACCCTATCCAAGACGCCACTATTTAAAGAATATGGAGAACGAGTAAGACTTCTATTAATAAACCTTCTGGTGAAATGACCAAGTGTGAAGTATGTAGGTGCCAGTTAGAAGAAGCAGGTAAGTGGAACAGTCAGGTAGAAGAAGCAGAGCAAGGCCCAATGAGGCTTTTTTAATAGTTGCAGTGTGATAGAGGCAGAATTTGGGTGCTCAGCCCAAGGAAACTATCCACAAAGATCATGCTGCAACTGTCAGAAAGCTTTTCTGGAACTGAAGAGTCATTTCATCCAGAAAGTCTGCAGATGCCACCTTGTATCCCAAAACTGAGGCAGGCAGAGAGGTGCAACTGGGGCACTGCACTCTCCCTCCTCCACCAAGAGCTGGACTTAAAAGAGAAATGGTTCCATCTGCACAGATGCTTCTGGCATTGTGACCACCTCCCTATCTCTACAAGAGCAAATTCTGGTTGGTAGTGGTTGCACAGGAGACAAAATGGAGAATGGGTGCTCAGAAGTGGCCATTTCTCTCTGCTGAGTGAGACCTAGGCAGCTGGGGGCACGTGTAGCTCTGGCATGTTGTTGCTGCAGAAGTCCCATCTAGCCTGGCCTTGAACACTGCAGAAATGGGTTATCTAAACTTCTCTGGACAATCTGGTCCAGTGTTTCATATATGTCACAGTTCAGCTGTAAAACAGTCTTCCAACTTAAAGTTCCCAATCAGTTCACAAAGAAATCCTCTTGAAGTATGAAAAAATTAAAATCTCACTTGCACATGTATTGGCTCATACCATATTGGCTGGAATAACACTGATTTTCTGGTTTTAAGGCATGAAGTTTATTATGCTTATGTCACACCATGACTTTGCTCAACAGGGAAAAAAAAATATGTGAAGAACAAAATGGGGGCCAAACTCCCCAATACTAAAAGGAATAACTCAAGTGAAGACTTGGGAAAATACTGTAATTTTATGAATTATTTTAGTGCTGTACTTATAGATGACTTGTAGCTGATGGAAAGAAACCTGAGCCACTCTTTACACAAACAACAGAGAAAACTGGAATCTGACCCTTGTTTCACCATTTGCCTCTTTTGGGAATTTGGGATCAGCCCTATGTTATCTGTCAAACAATGCTCCTGTGTCAGCTCTTCAGCACAGGAATCTGAGCAGTGTTCCTTCAGATAGGAGAGAATGAGGAACTCATTTTGAGGAAAAATGAGCTGTTCTGAGGACAAATATCTACTCAAATTGAATTTAGTGTAGTGTTAGTGTAGATTCTTTGCACAGTCTTTATCCAAAATGCAGCACTGCAGCCATTCATTCCCCATAAGCTCTCCTTGATGCCACAGGGCATTTTCTGGGATGAGCCTGGGCCTCCCAGTAGTTCAGCAGCAGAACTGGGAAGACAACCTTTGGAGAGGAAATCAGAACTCATGGGGATCCTGAGGAGCATATGAGGATGCAGCAGTGAAGAGATGAGATATCAGGATAATGCTCAAAGTGGTTTTGAGGTTCCCCTAGCTGGAACCTCAACCTGACAGAGAGCTATGCCAGGGCTGCATGGTTTTTCTAATTAACTACAATATGAAGCAGAACCCTGGCTGCTGAGAGTGAAGTCTTACAGGTCCTGCTTACCCCAAAAAATCACTCAGGGCCCAAATGTAGCTTTTCCAGAATTTCAGAGCCCTTCTATGATCAGAGGCCCATTTTCACTTGTAATTACTGCACTATACAGCTGTTGATGAGAAATATTTTTGTCTGGCAGTCTCAGTTCAGTGATTCTCTAAATTTATATCACTGGCAACAACTGTTTATGTATATATCAAAAACTGAAATTATAACCACCAAAGATTCACCAAGCAATGTGAAGACAAATGCTCACCTACCTTGCTGGACTCAAAATGTTTCACCTAATGCATTTTCAATAAAAAATTTGAAGGTGAAAAACACGACTTCTGGTTTTGGAGGTGAAATGTTTTTCAGTAACATACCTTCTGAGGTCAGTTTTCAAGGAAATTCTATAGATGGTCACAATAAAATGCCTTTGTCTTTATCTGGAATTACATGAGAGAAAACACAATCACTTCTATCATTGTCTGAAAAATTAGTTAACAAACCCACACCATTATTATCAGTAATAATCTCAATACATGATATAAGACACACTCCCATTTCACCTGAATGATTAAATGTTAGCAGTTGCCTAGGACTGACCTCTCTGTTGCAGAGCTCAAGGTGAAAGGCTCCCAGGGCAGAAAGGTGACTGCAGCAGTCAAAGCACCCTGCATTGTCAGCGATCCAGGGTGAGCCTGACTTTACAAGAAATGGTGTTTTAGAAAAGCAGAAGACACGTGCAATCAAAACTCATGGAATTTTGCTCCCTACTTGTCCCACGTAGCCTGTGGAAACTTGAAGTTTCCATGTGCTCAGCAGAGTGGCTCTGGTCCCCAACAGATGTTTTCAGCCCTCAAAGGATATGCAACAGGAAACCACGGCCAACACTGTCCCAAAGTGGCATTTTTCCTCAAGCTCATTCTTCACCCCTGCCCCTCCCGTGGGGACAAAGCCTCTGAAGAGCAGTGACTTAGGAAAACTGCTCAGGCAGGGCCAAGTAAATCTGATTGCTGCTTGTGTTAATGAGGATGTCAGTGGTCCCTCATTGTCTCAACCTCCTTTCAGCTACCAGAATCCAGAGAAAAGCTGACAATACCCACTCTTGCTAACATTGACCCTCCAGAAGAACTTGCCTGGGGCCACGGGAGACTTGTTTATTGGTCCATAGTGCAGCATAATATCCATCCCTCCGACCTGGTAATAGGTACCTGTTTGTGAAGAGCAATCAACCTCTGACCAGAATCTCTAGATACAAGATACATTGAATCCACAAAGCAGTAGCTAAAGGCAATGCTCTAATAACTAACACAGCTGCCTTTTAACACGGCTCAGGTCACTAGGGAACATGGAGTAATTTTCTGTAATTCATTTAGTATGTTTAGTCTGAGCAACTTAATTTCACCCCAATAGACTTCTGAAAAATCCCTCGTCAGTGTTAATTGGGAGAGGGTTATGGCAGCATCCGAGATCCCCTTAGACAGGGAGTGTAGAGCTTTAGTAGCTTGCCCCAGGCAGGGCTAAGCCCTCCTTTAGGGCAGAAATGCAGTCTTCATTACCTTGTCTTTTTTTTTTTTTTTTTTCTATAAAACCAGAATAATAAATAAACACCAGTAAGTCAGCAGCAAGTTTGTAATTAATAGATCAGATCAGTTCAGGTCTTAATAACACTGCACAGTGACCCTCACATACCACTTCATGAGCCACACACTGATTTGCATGTTCTTGCTTTCAGTTGTTTCCCTCCGAATGCAGTTAATTGTGGTGAGTTCGAATATCTTTGTTACCACTTCTGGGGGAACCAGGAACATCTAGATCTCAGGAGGGGGCAATTTCCTTCTGCAGAGGCAGATAAGACAGATACAAGATAACATATTCCTGTCTAAGTTATTTTGAACCCTGTATGTTTCTGAACAAGCATATTAGATAGCAAAAGCAGTGAGAGTTTAACAGCTCACAGATGACACACAAGCACACTTTGCAACCTCCAGCAGGAAACTGTAGCCCAGTCTCCAGCTTATACCCCTCACTCTTCACTTTCCTCCTTGCTCCAAGTGTGATAGGATGCTAAGTCCTGCAGCCACTGCCCTTTCTCCTCGGCAACTTTGCAACATGAAATGAAACTCATTTGAAGTATCAAGAAAGCTTTATTTTTTTTTTTTCATTCTACAGCTTGATTGTCTGTTGAGAGAGCAGATGCTCAAGTTAAAAGGCACCAAGTGTCTATCAGTTAAATGAACTTACTGCCATGTGGAATCAAGGATAACTATTATTATTTTCATATGTATTACTCTGGCTACCTTCACATAATGCCAGGCCCTATTCTTCATGTCTCAGACATACAAAATAGTCAGTAATGGTGTTATGAGTAAAGAGAGCCTGATCCCAGAATTTTACCTTCATAAAGTTTATAGAATCAGGGCAGTTTTGAAACACTGCTGTTGTCTAAAGTTACTTGAAACTTTGATGAGAAGGAGCCCATCCACACCTCATCCTGATTCTATTTGCCCATTCCTGGGTGACCATCACTGCGGTTCCAGAAAAAAAACCATCTTTTTAACAAGCTAGCTCTAAAAGCCCCTTTTTAGCATTTTCTAAGTTCACAAAGTTAATAATACCTAAAAAAAATACCCAGCTACACCCAAGTCCTACTGACAACAATCAGTCTGAGAGAGGAGAGTGTTAAAAAAACCCCAAAAACACAACACTGAAAGCAGAGGAGATACACAAAGAAAATCGTAAAATACTGACTTAGCACCTAGATGAAAAAAAACCAGCTCTGTCACACGAAGTGCTGTGGGAAGGCAGGTGATCCTGCCCACTGCATCAGTGGAATTTTCTCTGCCTTTGCAAAGCAGGAAGGTCTAGCTCCTCTCCTAGCCTGACCCCAAGCAGGAAATGGCATTAAGCAAGATGCCATCTGACCAGGTAGAAATTTTACTTGAGTGAAGACTGCAAGATCTAGGACAAAAAAGTTTTCCTGTAAATTGCTATGAAATTTTGTGCTGTAGGTGCATAGGCTATTAAAAAGACATTACATATTGATGAACACAGAACATACCATGCAAACCATGTTACACCCTTCATCAACACTTACAAAAGGCTCAGCACCCAAACCCCTTCAACACTTCTTTACAAATTTGGCTTTGAATCCTAAAGAATTTTTCCAGCTCTTGGTACCCCTTCCTGCCAAAAGACCTCCAAGGGAACAACTTTGTCGGGAATCCAAATTTCAGTCATGGGTTTGCCCCTTTTTTCCCTCTCTCCTTTTTCTGCAAGTTCTGCCAGAGAGGACCTTGTGAAAGGACACCTGTGGTATTTTCAAAGTAGACATTTCAGAGCTTGGAAAACCTGGACTTTGTGTTCATATTCAATAGCTAAAGGTGGAAAGGATCTGTGCAGAAACATTTTGCAGTAGCTGTTTTCATATGGCATCTGGATATAATCACTTTTATGGAAAGAATATACAGGGTTCATAAGCTTTCAGCATCTTTGTAAGTTTCATTCATAGTCTGTAAAGAAATACAAAGCTCACAAATAGACCCTGTACACTTTGCTGTCAAAAATCAGAGATCACTATTTCTGTTTCCTTCTCATTTTAATCAAAATTATGTTTTGAAGAGATACCCCACACTTAGGAAGCAAAAATTAAACATAAACCTATAGAATGGTTTGGTTGGAAGAGACACTAGAACTCCCACTAGAACAGGTTGCTCAAATTCCTATCCAGCCTGGCTTTGAACACCTCCATGGATGAGGCATCCACAGCTTCTATGGATGACCTGTTCCTGTGTCTCACCATGCTTTGAGTAAAGAATTTCTTTCTAATATCTAATCTAAATCTTCTCTCCTTCAGTTGAAAGCCACTACCCTTTGCTCTATCCCTGCCTTTCCTGTAGGCCACTTTTAGATATTGTAAAGCCACTATATGGTCTCCCCAGCACCTTCCCTTCTTTAGGCTGGACACTCCCAACTTTCTCAGCATGTTTTCATAGGAGAGGTGCTCCAGATGATTTTTCGTGGCTCCTCTCTGGACTTGCTCCAACAGGTCCATTTCCTTCTTAAGCTGGGGGGCCCCAGAGCTGGATTCAGTACTCCAGGTGGAGCCTCACAAGAGCAAAATCTGGCCTCATGATCTGCTGGCCAAGCTTCTTTCAATGCAGCCAAGGGTAAGGCTGGCTTTCTGGGCCACAAGTGTACATTATCATGTCCTGTTGATCAAGCTTAAAAGCATAGTTAACCTATTAAAAGCTCTTAAAATTACAAATGCTGCTCGTTACTTTTTTTAAAAAGTAAACTATGGATGAAATATTTTCCTGAGCTGTTTCCTTTGAGTTGGCATTCTGGATATGAGCTGTAATTGTCAATTAACACAGAGATATACTCTCAGATCTCAATGCACAAGCTGAGGAAGGATGCTCCTGAAGGAAAAGGAATGAGCAAACACAGGCTTGCAGGCAGAGACTTTCTGAGTCAAAGCTTAAAGCAGCTGTGGCTGGAAATTAGACCAAGAAATAGGGGTATCATCATCAACCTTGAAATGTAATACCAAGAATTTGACATTGTCATGCAGTTCATTTTTCAGAAAAATTCCTCATTTTGTGAATATTTGGCAGGCTCAAGAGAAACATGGGGATTCTAGCTGTGGTTTCCACTCATTTGTTATAAATTAGTGCCTTTACTCAGGTGATGTCTAGAGAGGGATCATTTCTTACTTCCTCAAGAATAGATGGAACTTACTTGTTGCCAGTAATAATAAGTGGATGGGCTTGGTAGTTCATAAAAATAAAGCCTGGAGAGGAATGGTGAAGCAGCCTGACAAATCTTCTGAACTTCAAAATGAACATCAGCTCAAGTACTGGGGAGGCGGCTGTTCCGGATGATAAAAATGCTGACTTTCTCTTTCATTTGACAGTGACATATAACAAAGAGTTTTCCTGAGACAGCAAAACAGGAATGGAAATTTTAGGTGGAGTATTAAGAAAAATGCCCTAACGGTAAAGTCTATTAGTCTGTGGCATATCCACCCCGAGGAAATGCTAGAAGAAAGCTTAATTGCTTGAATAATTTAAAATTGTATTGGAGAAAACACTAGAAAATATGCTGTGAATGAAGAACTGCCTTTCACTGGCATATTGCTGATTTCTGTCATTCTTCAAGTCACCACCAGTGTCATTTTAGGAGTGATGGGTTGCTGCAGTTCGAGTGCCAGGATTTCAAACAGCAAGGCAGGCTGGCAGCAGTTTGGTACATGTGGACTCATCATGAGAGTCACTCTGAAGGTAAAACCAGTCCCTGCTCCTGGGATCTTGGCTACCAGTCAGTGTCCATCAGCCTCAACACACTCTGGTTACCTCCACCTCACCCTCAACTATGTGGCCCAACAGTATGAATTTTGGAGCTTCATGATTAGAGTTGTATGTGGATTCAGATGATTTCTTCTGAATTCCAGGATTTTTTGCTGAGCTTTGATTTGTTTTTTGACTGTTTAACTCATGTGGAAGAACCTGTACAACTGTTCACCTAATCCATCAGAGGACAGTTTTCCCAAATTGGTAATTAAAGCCTAATGCTGACTATAACTTTCAGACTGAAGAGAACTGTCTATTGAAAACATCTTGCTATGGCTGCCCTGATCTTTGGAGGGTTCCATACTGACAGTGGGAAGTTTCTTGACTAGCAAAGAGATGAGCTCCCCAAGAACGTTAGGAAAGAGCAAAGACCACAAAAGCAACATGGATCCTGACACAAGATTTGGAGTTGGGTGGAGATGCTCAGGCAAGAAGAGAAGAAAGCAAACAGTCCAGATAAATTGTGGGTAACACCACGATTGTTCTACACCAACCTGACAGCACAGGTGATGGACATGTTGGGGAAAGGAATGGAAGAAGAGGAATAACAAACAGAGCAAGTCCAGAAGCCCTCCAGATCATTTAAAAGTAAGCATATTAAAAAGTTTGACATCCAATCACATTATTGCTTTTACAGACAACCTCTATAGTTCATGCAAACCTGGTTTTGTCTGTCCCCCTGTGAAATAAAAACAGGGAATGAGAAAGACAGATACATTTTATTCTGAGGATTTCAAGACTGACAATCAATTTGGGAACTCTGCTGGTTTTCAGTTTGCTAGTTAGTTCTCTGCACAATCTCTGTGACCCATCACTGTCAGCCCACAGAAAGTGCCTTGGGGTTTTCACGGGCAAAAATGAAGGAAGCACAAAAATATTTCCAGTCAGAACTGGAACAAACTTTGCATTGCACAGCTGCAGTGTAAGTGCTGTCCCCCAGAGACCCTTGAGAATTTGATTAAGGTATATGGAAACTTGACTCATATTTTATGAACATTCATTTTTGTGATGTATTTTTAAAGGGACAGCATATATTTCCATCATGTGGAAGAAATGAGGGCTGTTATTTTCACAGGAATAGCATGTTTCTAACATGCAGCCATTTTGATGGCAGGTAAAGAAGTGAGAAAGAGGCTGTGGCATTAGTTGCTGCAGGGGACTCTGTCTGGTGGGAGAAGCACTTGTTAGAAATTGCACTGATTTAATTTTTTATTTTTAAAAAGAAGAACAATGATGAGGAGTAGAACACCTTTAAAGAGGGAGGACATGGTTCCCATGCTGTGGGATGTGGCCCACAGGCTGGTGGCAGCAGCAGGCAGGGAGGGAGGCAGGGGTGAATCCCATGCTCACTGGTCAAAGCCCAATTGAAAAGCTGAGATGTGCTCTGAGACAGAAAACAGCACTCAATAGGGATGTGGTGCCACTTGCCTGCCCACAAGAACCTTTAGGCTGCAGTTGGCATGAGGGGCATTAAATTAATAAATGGTCAAATGCAGAAAAACACAGTGAGCTAATTAAAAGCAAATCTGGGTAATGCTTGGAAGAGCAGATGCTCCTTCGGGCTGTACCACAGGCCGTGACAACAGCCAGCATGTGTTATGCCAGAAAGCGGGGAGCATGGGAAAACTGCCTTCCTGTAAAGCCCCAGACTTAGTACACAAAGCTCTCAGGATGCTCCAGCAATGAGAACAGGCTCTGCCCTGCCTTGTACCTGAGCCACTAGGGAAGTCAGGGGAGCTATCAGAGATTTACACCCCTGATGACAGCAGAATAAACCCCCTTGTTTCCAAAAAGATGGTTATTCAGTGGAAGATGTTCTTTACTAAAACATCATTATCGCAGTAGGAACTCTCTCCATCTGTTTTTATGTAAATAATTTCAAAGTGTATGATTTATGTAATGGGTTTTGTTTGAATTAGTTTTCACCAGTAAGATGAGGATAAAGATTTTCTTTTATATTGCACAGCTGGTTTTACTTCTTCTTAGTATCTGATACTTTTATTATTTCTATACAAATTCCTTTACCACAGGAGATTTATTACTTACAGTAATCTTGCATGGTGTGAATTTCTTATAGGCTCATTCATTTGGTCTTTCATGTGACTGCTCTAGACTGGAGATAGAATGAAAATGAGGAGATCTAAATCTGGGAAATATTATGGGGTGGTTCATCAGGAGTCATGCCTGCTGTCTCTTTCAATACCCAACATTTTAAGCACATCATTCAAAGAATTAACTAACTAGTTAATTCAACAGGGCAGAACTATTAAATTATTTCATGCATCAAAATCCCTCAGAGATGCTGAAAATGAGTTTCACAGGCAAAGACTGATTTTATCACATAGCCAAACAAGGACCCCTAAACTTGCAGGTGCTAATGCAAATAAATAACAATAAAACTTGCAGAAGCGAAAATGCATTGATGCTAAACACAAAGCTGCATAGGTTTAGCTGAGAAAGTGTTTTAGTACAGAGAGATTTTTTTTAGGGGGTAGAACCAATGTCAAAATTGCATAAAATTTTGTGAGTTATTTGGGCCCAAAGGAGAAGACAGATAAGGAAGATAGACATTCAGATAATTTTCTTTCTGCCAGTTTTAGAATGAAACTTTTTCATGCTTTTGTTTCGAACCAGCATTACTTTTAGAAATTTTGTTTAAAAAATAAAAGGAGAACTTATCAGAAGAGCAAATAAAACATCTTTGCTATAGTACGTGATGTCTCCTGCTGATGAAACTCCATGGATACAGACTGTGATGGACGATCATTTCCTTGGCTGAGTGGGTCTTTGCACACCCTTACTCAGAGGATCAGAGTTTACTGACAGAACTCAAGCAGATTCAAGTTGCATATCACATAATCACAGAATGTCAGGGATTGGAAGGGATCTCAAGAGATCATCTAGTCCAATCCCCCTGCCAGAGCAGGAATATCTAGATCAGGTCACACAGGAACAAGTCCAGGCGGGTTTTGAATGTCTCCAGAGAGGAAGACTCCACATAATGATAACATATAATAGCATTTATAAATGAAATCTGTGAAAGGCAAGGAGGGAAATGTTAAGTAAGCATTGCAGAGCTACAGCAGCAGGGCGGTAACATTTAAAATATACTTAATCTCTAAGATTAAGGAGCATAAGCAATTTCTATGTATCACCTACAATGTTCTCTTTACAAATATACAAGTGCGGCGAGGTAGACAGCTAGAGAGAGGAAGGCATAGCATAGGAATCTCTTTTAATTTCAATCCCAGTCCTAGCTGTGCAGGGGATGGATTAAATAGCAGGAAAAAGAGAGACTGAGGTGAATGAACTAATGCTCTCTTGTTGATAGATGGAGATTGTGGAGCCCCTATGCTACCCACGTTTCGTCATGGCAAGAGAGGAAACCTCCACTAACTCCATCTCTTGAATCCTCTAGACTTATTGCTGTATATAACCTTACTGCAGGCCCAGGTAAATCCTATCTCTGAAAGCCCTGTTCCACAGTGGTCTGAAGGAAAAGATCCACCCCTACACATAGAGAACAGAGTCCTTGAGCATCATAAGGTGTGTAGCTCCATTTGCAGTTTGGGCTAATGCAGTACCAGTATCAGAATTTACCTGTATCTTCTTTCTTTGTGTAGTACAGTGGGATGCAAAGTATGAAACTAACATTGCATGTCAAAAACCAAAGGCTTTTGAGCTGATTCTCCCTCTCTACTCTGCTCTTGTGAGACCCCACCTGGAGTACTGCCTCCAGCTCTGGAGTCCTCAGCACATGGATCTGTTGGAGTGAGTTCAGAGGAGGGGCCACAAGGATGATCAGAGGGCTGGAGCACAGGTTAAGAGAGTTGGAGTTGTTCAGCCTTAAGAAGAGAAGGCTCTGGGAAGACCTTAGGGGGACCTACTTGTACCTGAATGGGGACTAAAATGAAAGCTGAGGAGGGACTGTTTGCAAGGTCATGCAGTGATAGAATATGGAGCAATGGTTTTAAACTAGGGCAGGTTTAGATTAGACATTGGAAGAAGTTCTTCACCAAGTGAGTGGTGAGGCACTGGAACAGGTTGTCCAGAGAGATGGTGGAGGCCCTATCCCTAGAGGCACTCAAGGCCAGGCTTTGTGAGGCTCTGAGCAACATGATCCAGTGCAAGATGTCCCTTCTTACTGCAGTGGGGTTGGTTGGACTAGATGACCTTTAAAGGCCCCTTGCCACTCAACACAATCTATGAATCATTCTATGAAACTGAGTAAAATGAGCTTTTCCCCATTTCACTCTTTGGTTTTAAGTGAACAGACTTAACACTGCTAACTCAGTTCAGATAGAGTAAAAGGTATAACACAGAGTAAAATACAAGCAATGGCAGAGAGAAAGAAGAAATGCAGAAATTGTTTCTGGGCTATGTCTATTACTTTTGCCTTGTCACCTATATTGGAGTACGTATAGACATTCTGGATGTGCCCTCATTTTTCAACTTTTTTTTTTAATAAGTAGGCTATTATTGATATTTTTTATTCTGATTGAGAAGATTAGGATTGTTCTTTCTGTTAGTGCTAGATGGAGTTAAGTTTGCAGTTTCTCCTTGTTTCCTGTACTTACAGCCTCTAAATATTGATTGATCTGAATTTAAAGCAGCCACAGGAGTTCAGTGGATCAATACATTGGTGAACTTGCCTAAAGAGTTACTGCACTCTTGCCACAAAGCTAGCATCAAGTTATGTTGGACATAAAACAAGGGAAGTAAGATGATGTTGTTAATTTATGGTATATATTTCATTATTGTACAACTCTCTGCTTGTGGAAAAAAAAAATTAATCTCAGTTTCTATCAGCTATTACTGGGTAAAAGTAAAAGAAAAATTCCACAGGGCAGCCTGAGCTATTATTTGACTTAGGAAAATAAATCAGAATATGGTTTTTTTTGAAGAATTAGTTTTGTTCCTTTGTGATCCTCAATATTACTATGAGAATATTATCTATTCCTTAAACTGTTGCTTTTATTAATCCCCTTTGTCACGATTCTGTCAGTTCCCTTTTATTCTACAGACTGGTCATTGACCATTCACATCATGTATTTGATATCTGGTACCTCAAATTCAGCTTGTCATCACCTTCTGACTCCATCCTCTACATCGTGTACTGTAAAGAGCTCCACATCTCAAACCAGAGGGCAGATGAAACCAAGTGCTCCTCAAAGCCATATGATTAACTTTCAATAACCTTCACAAACCTAACAGTGAGGCAGCGTGGGCTGGAGCACCATCTGCTGGAATTCTCTCTGGTGACTGCTTGCATCGGGGCACTAAATGTTCTGGTTGCTCCCACACACCTCCGCTTATCGTCTCTAAAGGGTCACTGTGACGAGGGATCCTCCCCCCCACTTCCCTGTGGCATCTCCTGGGGGGGATGCAGGAAGGGCATAGACTGCGGGCTTCCTCCTCCACCAAAGAGCAGCAGAAACCCAGGGAGACTGCAGGAGCAGAGATTCAGCATTGCTGGCCACAATTCTCAGCTGTGCACCCTTCTGCACATCCCCTGTCCTCCTCCTTCCCCGTGTCCTGAGCACGGAGAAACTCTCAGCCGCCGCTGGAGCTTGCCTTTGACAAAAAGGCAGGCAGCTCAACAAAAACCCCTGTTACAGTGTAATCACTTTCTCAAACTCAATTTTTTTTTTGCTTTCTGGGTACCACTGACCTTGAGGCCTTCTCTGAGCAGAGGGGAATACATTTTTGCAAAGTTGATTTGCTGCCAGGAGAATTAAAGATATTTATGTTTTTCTCAGCATGTTACCATAAGTATTCTCCCTCTAAAGCATCCTGTCACTGTCTGTCTTGTTTAACTGTCAGAGGACATTAGCATATGTTTCCTTTCCCCACATTAGCTGCTGCAAGCACAATTTGTGTATGAATTTCTTGCCACAGGCATTCCACAGAGGACAGAAGGTCCCAGGCAGCTGTGGAGAAATCCTGGCTCACTTGGAGGCCTCCACAAATGGAGCATCTGCAGGCACCAAAAGCAAATTTTTGCATGGCCACATTTAATATTCAATAGTCATTGGATAAAATACACAAACACCGGAGAGAGTGCAGAGGCAAAACCACAAGAATGATCTCAAAACGTGGCCTCTGAGAAAAGGCCAAACAAACTGAGGCTGCTCAGGATACCCCTGAGATGCAAAGACCAAGAAAAACGAACGTTACTATTCCATTATGCTGCAAGAAGCAATAAGTTATTCCCTGTTCCTGGGAAGAGGACAAGCTGTAGAGGTCTCAGTTTACCTTGAGAAAAGTTCAGATTGGACATTTTGGAGATTTTCCAATAGGATGGATTGTGCAGCACTGTGTCAAGTTGCATGTGGGGGTTTATGTGGCTAGGAACAAGTACAGATTTTTCTCCAGAATTAGGGAGGTACAACTGACCTTGTTCCAGTGTATGGGGCTGGATCCTGAAATCCTTTTCCAGCTGCATCTTAGTCTCCTGGGAGCAAAGCCATGCACCCCTGGCACTCCTTCCCAGGAGGAACTGCATCTGTCCTCATAGAGACATAACTTGTGTGCCTAGAGAATAGGAGAGAAGGAATGGATGAAATTATGAAGCAGAAGAAACTGGATGTCCAAAGTTAGACATAAATCACACTTAAATTCAACTGTAGCCTCTTAAATACCTTTTCTCCCACTCTGGAGCTGAGGTTTAGTCTTCCTTACCAGTTTCAAGAACATCATTTATGAAGATCAGGTGAATGTCTAAGGACACTCAATGTCTCCTCGCATTTTAGGGGCCACTTGTATTATTATGCATTACTCATGTACACTTTTTGTCAACCTCATAAGCTAAATCTGGTTAGAAAAACTCAGGGGACATTTCAGACTCCAACAGACAGACAGAAAAATTTGCCATGTTGGAGTATACAATAAGAACTCTGTCTGTGTAAAATTGAGAATTCCCATGGTCAACAACTAGATGTGGGAGGAAGGGAAGAGCGAAGAAATTTTTAAGGAAAGCTAGCAGACTGAATGGAAGACTAAGTTTCAAATGTTTCCAAATCTCTGTCACTAGCATCATTGCAGTAAATCGAAATCATGCTAATATGCAAATGTTTTCAATTCAGCTATTATCTTTTCATATTTTATTTGTTTATTTAGTCATGGTGTTAACAGTAAAAATCTCTCTTCAGCATAGTGCCTATGGGGATGTTATAGAAAGTTCCTTTATTATTTCATGCAGCTCCTGAGAATAGTGTACATGTTTTATATAGATGTGGCAGATCTGTAAAAGCATTCCCTCACAAGGCATACAAATCCAGCCTTTTCCATTTTTTGGCTCTTGCAAAGGGATAATAGAAAAAATTATTAAAGACATAGAGCAGCAAGGTAGGAAAAATCCTACAGTCAGGCAACATGAAGAGCCAAATTCTCAAGCCTCTTTTAATTCAGATCTTCCTATTTAACCTTCTAGATCCATTTATGTAACTTACATCAACTTACACTGTCACCCATTTGGGTATAAATCTGGAAGAAAAATGCATACTTCAGCTCTGGATTTCACTCTCTACACAGAACTCCAATACCTCTAAAATGTCTCTGGATAAGGGTTAAATTTTGATCTGCACTTCAAAGTGCATTTGGTGGCAAGTGAAAAAATTTGTGGAGACAAGTAACATTGATGTAAACAGTTTTTTAATATGTCATCTGATTAAAAGAGGCCTGAATGCAGATGCAGATTAGTCCAGTTAGTGAGGGAGAATAATACTAAAGGATGCTAAAAACAACAAGAAGGGCTTCTATAAGTATATAAACAAGAAAAGGAATATTAAAGAACCCCTTGGTAAGCAAGAATGGGGAATTCAACATACAACACTATCGATTTCTGCTAGAAAATGGCAAGAAATTTCTCCAAAGTTCTCAATGTGCATCTGTGCACAGATAGTATGGATGTACTCGGTGATCAACAAGATGGCAGCAAGAAACAAGGCCTTCTTGACTATACATGACTTAGGGACACTTTTTTTCTGAATAAGCAAAGGCTCTGATGATAAACAGTTTCTTGAAAGCATACCCATCTGCTCATTATACATTTTGGAACAATGACAGAAGACCAGGTTTTATAAAGAACCTCACTCTCTATCTTAGAAGTATCTTTATCCAACCAAAGCTGACCCTTGAGTCAAGAAAACCACTGAGTGTAAAATTAGTTACAGAAGCTTATGCCTTGAGATAGCATTAGTCTCTTATTTGACTGGACTGCATCAACATTGAAATGAAAATAAACCAAAGTCTTAAAAGGCATAGATGCCACATTCCCATTGCTGTACTGATGAAACTTTTAATCACAAAATGAGTAAAGATAGCTAAACTCCATAAAAACCCTGATTGCATTGGCCTAGCATAATTACAGCCATTGCAAAGACATACCTTTCTGCTAGCTCTTTCCCCTTTCACTTAGGAATATTAATCCAAAAACATGGAAGAACAGAATTTTGCACTGCTGGTTTTGTGATGCTGATGTTGACAGCCAAGATCAATAAACTGTTTAAGTGTTTCGGTATGCTCTGCTGGCTGGTATCAAACCAACCCAGTTTCTGCTATGGTCTTGTGAACTGGAGAAACAATGTATTGGAAGAATTCCATATTCACTGACTGTAAAAGTGGGGAATTTATCTCTGACATCACACTTAGAAATTTGATAGCTGTTGAATGAGATCAGTACATAGAATGGAGTACATTCATATTTGGTGTAATTATCTCATCCTCAAAAATGAGTTCAACTCTACTTGCCTTAAATTCCAGATCTTCCACCTGGTCTTGTGACTTCTCTGCGTGATTTTGTAGCAGCAGTGTCAACCAGTGAACTCAGCTGCAAGTATGTCTAAACTGTGAGTCTCAAATTCATAATTCATGAAAATAAAATGTTGCAGAAATGTGAAATAAGTATGTCTAAATAAAAATATTCCCTAATTGAAACTGCATAGATTTTCAAAGAGTAACACTAAGAAAACTTTGGCCCAATTGTTGATTCTCTAGATGCTAAGGAAAGTAACTCCTGAAATACTTCTACGTGAATTCTCACAGAAATGTCTATTATGCTGCATTTCCATGGTGCACAGCTGAGAAGAGGGATGCTGTATAATGTACTGTAGTACATATGATGATAGCAAGATATTGAAGATATTGAAGTAGGCATTGGGAAGACAAAACCTCTACATCTGATTTCCTGCTTGCTTGTGCACATGCCAAATCACAAGCTACTCCAAGTAGTCAGAAGACAGCACAATGAACAGACACAAGAATCAGATCAAAATGGACTGAGAGGTCTAAAAGCCTCAGTCATTCAAGTATCCCACAGAAGAGTTTTTTTGTGGTTTTGTCCCATCACTTTTTGCTTGTCAAAACCAGCAACTTTTGTTTTGCTCCACCGTGTAAGTTGGCTGTTAGTGGCTTTTTTTGCTCTTAAAAATAATCTGCACAAGTTGAAGGTGCTTCAGGCACTTGCTGAAGTCCAAGTATCTGGGGAGGGCTTAGCCACATCCACACCCTCAGCTGAGTTGTGCTCTTCAGTTCTGGCACCTTGCCAAGCATGGAAATACCAAACACAGACGGAAGTCCCCACTGAGATAAAAAGCGACCAAAACCAATACCCCATTCCTATCCATACATTTGTCTTGCCCACCATCACTGGCTTCTTTTCATAGAATAATAGAATAGTTTGGGTTGGAAGGGACCTTAAAGATCATCTAGTTCCAACCCCCGGCAATAGGCAGGGACACCTCCCACTAGATCAGGTTGCTCAGTGCCTTGTCCAGCCTGGACATATCTTTGGCAGTTTCTTCACCAAAAATGTACCACAACTGCTTATCCAGAAAAAGTTATCTAAAGGATGTGATGTGCTTAACGAAATGTGTGGGGAGCATTTCCTCCAGACTCGTGGTTTTCAGTAAAGCCCATTGTGCTCCTGAGTTTTGAACAGCCCGGGGCCAGTCAGTGAGCTCAGCAAAACTTTTAAATCTCAAAGCCCAGCTGCACAACTAAATACTCAGTTAGGAACATAAGCAAAAGAAGCCATGTTCAACTCTTCCTACACCAACACTAGGATTCAGAGACTTAGTGCCCTCAAGAGAGAGCATACCTGGCTATGCAAAATCCCCTTTTGCCCCACGGAATGGAAGCTCCTGCATGAATGGCTCTTGGGCAGTGCTGGAGGGAGTGACCTCTGGTGAGCATCAGCTTGAGTACAGTCAGAAGCCACCTCGACCTGTCCTCTGGGTACTCTCTGACTGAGCATCACAGCTGCATAGTCAGTCTATGCCAGACCTGCAAGAGAAATAAAAAGTATCACATTACATAAAGTCCAGTAAAATCACATGGGAATTGAATTACTGGGGTTTTATTCAACTTCAAAATTACTTCAAGGTTAAGACTCCTCAGTGCCCTTTTTTAGTCAAACCTAACTAAGGTGGTACACCTGCTCTTTTGTATCTGCATGTACTTCACACTGATTATTTACAAACCTCAGCCTGAATCTCAGTTCAGATTCTGCATGTCATGGTGCTCTTTTTCACGTTTCTCCAGTCACACTGGTAGGGTCAACACAATGAAGTTCACAGGACCTTGGGAACACAGATTAGTATTGTTGTTTTTTATCAAGGTCCATGTTTCTTTGTCATCTGGAAAACATAATTGTCTGCGTTTCTAAAATAACATCTGAATGGGCAGTTAATTTCTACAGAATCCAAGTTTGCCACAGCCAAAAGCTCTCAAAACCTCTTTTCAATCATGGATTACCTGCAATTACGTTTCTCCAAAGGTATCACACAGAAAAGAAGTACATATGGCAAAGTATCTACTGCAGCAGGCAGCTAGGTGAGGCTTTCTGTAGTATTTTAGCAGTGAATCTTGGAGCCAGCCCATCATCATGTAAATCCACACTCCTTTGTTGGTGTTGTTTTGTAGGAACTTATTACCATTAGTGACTCCCCAAGTCCAACAAAACAGCTCATCAGTGGGGAACCCACCAGCCCTGCTTTGCAAGTGAAAGGCTCATCATGAAGTCTTTCAATATCAGCAGGCTATTTAAAAATGGAATTTGTGGTACTCTGCAAGAGACTTCTGTAATTTCAATTAAGCTTTCTTTGGAATGGGCTATCTGAGAAAAGAACAGTTTTGGAAAATAAAGGCTTTATCTACTTATTAGCAAGTCAATAAAAGCCATGAAGACTCCAAACTTCTGCTTTGGCTTTGTGTGCATATACAGGCCAAACAACCTAGCTTCATTTGAAACTGGTTTCAAATTACTTGCAGATGGCTGGATGTAGATGAAAGACCGCATAAAGGTGTTCCTTATTCTATTCTCTACTCCCTAGACTATTGGGCTATGTGCTGACACTTGGATGCTTGTTTTACAATATCATTTGACATGTGGGATTTATGTGTCAAAATTTCATTTAAAGCCAAGAAAACGTCAACTATCAAGCACAGAGAAGCAGCAAAAAGACTGTGCTTTTCAAGACAGAAGTCAGTGAGTTGGACACTGCCAAGTCTTAACCCTGTACCAAGCACATACAGACAAAAATTTGACCCAACTGCCAGCAAACACTCCTTTGGTGTGTTCTGCTGAGATTCCATTACTGCCTTTATCATTAAGAAAATAATGTAATAAAATGAGACCTTTTCCCTGAATGCATTAATAAAGATAACTTGTTGGTCAAGCTCCAAAACCACTGGAGCCACATTTAATTTACTGCTTTTATGGATTTAGGATTTGTTTTGCTGCTATGTTCAGTCCACTGCAACAATATAATGGGAAACTGTAATAGCATGTTTAAAAGAAAGGGTTCATAATCTATCACTGAAGCTTTAAAATGTCTTGTGTAGACACCCACAATTAAAATGCTACCAAAAATGAGCATTTCACATGGTTTCACTAAAGCTCACTAAAGAGAGAAAGGAGGAACATCCAAATAATCATCAGTACAGCTTTTTGTGCCAGTCACCTTAAAATAGTTTGGGGAAGAGAAATGCTAAAACAGATTTTAAGGGCTTGCAACCCCACTCTGCTGCTCCTGATATTAAGAGTGTCTGTGGGCTGCTTCATAAACTATCAGCTGGCATATCACTTTATTTCAAATCAATAAAAGTGAGTTATGTGAAGGTCTTTTTGATACCTTAATTCTTTAGAATTAAGCTCTGGGCTTTTCTACATGCCTAGTTCAAGTGGTACAAAGCACTGAGGAAACCAGGGCATCCGTGGACCTGTTGAGCCATGGGCCTGCCACACCTTGACAGTGATAAAGGTGGTATGAAAGACTCATAAGCCATGAATCTCAATAAGATGATCCCTGCTTTTTAAAGGTGAGATTCTGGAGCTTCCTTCATTGAGCAGGAGCTGCTCCAACAGCTGCATTCATTTGGTGCTTGCTGTTGCCTTATGATGAGCGAAAGATGGGGAACTGAGTATCAGATTGTTTGAAATGTCCCTTACCTATAAGGAGATCATTCTTCAGAATGAGGCTTTAAGCTGAAATCTGAAGAATTAAACAGACAAGGTGGTTTTGACTCATGGGAAAATGATGGGCTCAAGCTAACCTCCAAAGCCATGTGCATTTCTTCCTTCTTCCTCAGGCATCCGGAGACTCCTCTTTCTCCTGGTTTGGCTTTTGTAGATGACAGCTGGAGCTTGCTCTCCACAATGCTGAGCAGACTCCTGCATGCATGGCTATGACATGATCCAGCTCTAGTAAAAAACAAATAAAAGTTCCTGACAGACAGTGAACACCAAACCAACTTGGTTCCTTTTGATTTATTTTAAGATTGTGGGTTTCACTAAAGAATGTCTGACAAATCCTTTCAAATAGTCCTAGGAAACATGCCCATCTCTTCTCTTTGGGGAAGAGGGGAAGGAATTTGCCATTTCAATTTTGCCATCAGGATTGATTAAACACTCTTAGGTTGTACTGGAAAAAGACATTCTTCAACACAGGTGACTAAAAAGCCTTATTTAGAAAATGTGGCTTGTAAAGAATCATGCTCTAGCTGTACAATTATACAAACACATTGGGTTTTATTTATATTAATGAGTTTCCATTTGTGCAGCTTTTGCCAGAAGAGGTTTGTGATTTGTAATTTACTCATCAAGGATTTTAAAGATTAATGTTTGGATTCTCATTGATATTTGATTTTTATTGCTCATTTTGTTACTGGGGAGGTTTCCACATGCAGCTTTATATAAACTCAGTCTGGTTTCTTGTTCTGTCCTCAGGATATAGCATGTCTTGCTTTGCTAAGCATTTGGAAACAACTGTTCTGGGACTTTCTTGGTTTAGTTTGCTTTTCCTCCTCTCTACAGCTCTACAGTTCCTTGAGGGAGATCCTTCCAAACCAAACCTGGTGAGCCACACTCCCCCACAGTGGCCACATTTCTGCACATCCTAAAACCTATTTGAAGCCTGTTTAGAAGGTTAAATCCAAAATACTAATTCGGACAGGTCATGTTCAGCAAGCAGCTGGCCTACCTGGGAGGATCAGGACCTGGACATCCCATTGGTAAAGGCTGAGTATGGTCCTCCTGCCCATACCAAAAGCCTTGGCAGCTCATCAAGCTCAAACTGAGGCAAAGCCTATTAATGAGACCACCTTACAGTTGGCTTCACTAGATAACCAAGGATATGCCTAACAGGTGTTGTCAGAATAGGACATCTCACAAAACACAGCAGCAAAGCTCTTGGAAGGTGGACAGATGGAGGCAATACCCCTTTGCATGACAACAGAGTGGCTGTAATGCTCTGCCAAGGAGCAAGCAAACCCACTTCATTTCCTCCTCCCTGTGGAGGGCTCACAGCTCACCAGGTTCCCCTGACTGTGTTTTACTGGGCACCTAATCAAACAAACCTTTCACAAAATAAGAGCTGACAGAGCAATATTTCAAACTCTGCGAGACTACATACAATAGACATTGTTTTAAAATTACTTGCCAAATTAGCTCAAGTGAGCCAGAAGCACTAACTCCTAGCCAAAGCTCTCAGTGAGAGTTTGAAAGCTGAAATAAAACTTTTAGGGCTCTTGAAGGAACAGGAGATGAGGGAAATGGCATTCACATTTATTACAGAAATGTAATTCATAATCCCAGTGGTGGGAATGCTAATGCCCTTTAACTGATTACAGTGATTTCTTTGTGAAAGAAATAGATCTCTGCACCTGAGGACACTACAAAAACAAGTGAAATGTTCCTGTAGTCCTGGCTATGCCTCTGCAAAGCACTGTCCCATATACCCAATTAAGTGCTTTGCCTCATAGCATTATGCTTAAGGCTTTGTACTTTGTGCTATAATAATCTTTGTCTCTTCTTGTTCTTAACAAATGCATTGATTATGCGTCTTCTGATCTTTAAAAATAAGTCTTCCAGAAATAGCAAAAAATATTTTCAGAGTTATCACTAATGCTTTTAACCTGCCATTAAAATAGAATTGTCTCTACAAATTGCTACTGACTTCAGTATGTCTTATCATCCCACAAGAAAAACATGTGCCTTCCAACACAACACTGCAACAACCTTCTTGACACTAGATATTTCCACCCAATAGTGACATCAAATTAACTTTTTTCCTCATATCTTCCTGTACCTTGGCAAGAGGTGAGGAAAGGCTGTGACAGGCAGAATTACCTGGCTTGTTCTGTGGGTATGCTGCTACAGCATATGAACCACCTCCTATTTGTTGCTCTGTTTATAGAAAGTGAGGCTTATTTACAGTCACAGACGTGGACAAATAGCACCAAAGGCAAAAAAGACATCCAGAAAAATGTGAGCTGCACTTCAATTGCATGCATCCCTCTCTGATCCTTTTCATGAGTGCCTGGTGCAACACACACTGTCCTTTAGGCCATCATCCAGCAAAGCACTTAAGCACTTTCCCCAAACTTTAAGCATATGATTAGTCTCATCGATGTATATGAAAAATAGTATGCTTCCTCTCATTGCCTCTGCAGTGGAGAGGCAGTGAGATCACATTTTACCATATCCATGTATATTTGGAATAATAGCTTATGTTGTATAGTTTTCTATCATTGATAAGCACTTGAACTGTTAGAGAGAGGTAACTTGACATTGAGCATAGAATTAGATGCTTGCTAGGCATGAAGTTTTAAATCTACATCAGCCCCCAAGAATTACAGCAATTTTAAATTTAATAGGAAAATAGCTAAGTGGATTTTCCTTACAGTTTCACATTGGAGAAGTACGTGTCATTGCCCTCTTGGAGGGAAGGACTTCTAAGAAATTGCAACTAATGTCTTCAAAAAATTTCTGCCATGCAGAAATACAAGCAGAGTGGTTTCAGTGTCACTCACCTGAGCATCAGGAGTAAAGCAAATTGTGACCATTCAGAGACCTAAAAAGCTGGCATTGATATATCATGATTCCTGCAAATTTCTCTCATGAATAAGCATGCTTTCAAAATAAGAATTGGTAATTTATCTCTAATGGCTGCTTCATTTTTGTTGCTTCAGCTACACTCCCACCCTGGGTACTTACCTGCATCTGACAGCTCCCCTAAAATAATAATAACGAAAAAAACAAACCAGAGAAGGGGCTGGGGGGGGGAAGGGACAGAGAGAAAGGAAAATAATTGCTAAAACATGGGCTGTATTCAGGAATTGCACTTTTTTTTCCCCAAGTAATATACATTGGAATCTCAAGTAAATGGAGTGTATAATTCTTTGTGAAATGGACTCAGAGTTAACACAGAAATGAATACTCAGGAACACAAGCCACCACATGACATGTGCATATGCCTGCGTTTGACTCAGACACACAGAAACTGTGATTCCTTTTATCCGGTTAATTGTATGTCTTTTCCTAACATCTTACTTGCTGTACTTTCAAAGCCTTATTTTTTAATTAAAAACACTTAATTTTTTTTTTTTTCTTTCTAAACAACAAAGCCACAGCAGATTTGTGGTAGGCTGCTGGAGTGCAATTACCCAGTTCCACAGCACCAGTCCCTTCTCTTTTTGGATGGTAGTCACAGACTCCAGATGCCAATGTACTGAGGCTAATTTTTTCCATCAGCAACATCAAGCTATTTGGCAGCCTCCTCTAACATTTCTGCTGGCTGCCTCATAGCGGTTAAATGGCAGTAGTCTCCATATATTGCCTGGGAAACTGATGTACCTGGGTGGTATTTTAATCAATGTTTTGCCTTACCCATATGTTTTATGCAATGGCTTCCTACTGATAAACATGCTTGTGATTTATAGTCTCATCAGACTTCCATAAAGATACATTTTTATTTGTAGTCAGAGTGCTGTTCTTAATATGTTCTCCTGCAATTCACAGGCTTCTGTGGTCCCAAATTCTGGGTAGAAGGATTCCCGCACTCCTAGATAGAAGGGCAGGGCATGCCATGCCATTAATTCTCCTCAATTCACCATCCAACCCAAGAGAGATGGAGGGGAAATGGTTGCAGACTGATCCCAATTTCAAATTGCATTCATTTGTTTCATCAACAGAAAGCTTCCCTTTTCTGTGGTATTTCCAGTTGACTAAAATGTTCTACATTATTCAAACCTTTGAGAATAAACTAATTTTTCTACTGAAGAAAACATTATGAAACCTAGTTTTTCAAATTTGCTCAGCCTATGCTGGGAAAAAGTGTTCTTTCTTCTTTGCTTTTCCTTAGCAAAGGAGTTTCCACAAAATTTATACAAATCTACAAGTAAATTTACTTGCCTTGAAGCTTCAGTTTTTGATCTAAAAAAGGTCATTAACTTCATAGTATATTATAAAGCTAATAAAAGATTAGTGCTAACTTAATATATTATGTGTAAAGACACTGGTATATACATACACATATATCTTTATGCATGGGCTACAAAGTACCTAACACTGATGATAGCTTGCTTGAAAACGTCATGTCAAAGGTAGCTGACACAAAATTGCATCTCAGTAAAGAAAAACAGAGGGTACATTCCAGTCAGGACAAGGCCAAGGCTGCAAGGAGAGACAAGATTCTTAGTGCTCATGTGGCACTACATGAGCACCTGGGGACCCTTTGGTCAGATACCGTGGAAAAAGGTGTCACAGGGTAGCCAGTTAAACTTTGTACAAGCATGTCTGTGGAGGATGGATATAGCTAAGATCAGACCCAAGAACTGCCCACTGGAAAAGGTTTGGGTATGAATGGTGTTGAAGGATGTCAGAGAAGACCATATGGAGCACAATTTACAATCTCAGCACACTTAACCTGGGACTCCACGCCTGCTGTCCTGGCTGTCCTCATCTCTTTCTTTCGCTGGAATTCGCTTTTCTTGCAAGCAAGAGATAACAGGTCACTGCTCACATCCTCCACAATCAAAACATAAGGCACTTTCCATGAATGAGGAAATTTAGTTTCTTCTCATAGGAAGCCAATCTCATGTGCTGCTGAAATGCTGTCTTTCCCCTGAGCTGAATCACGATGATTAAGGTTGATGATTAAGGTCAGTTGGTTTGCATAGTAAACTTTTGCTTCTTAATTAGGGGTTCAGGAGAAAGGAAGGGGAAGGTTATAATTTTAATTTTTTTTTCTCTTGGAACTCCCTCCTTTTGTCATGGAGCTGAAATGTGGATAATCTTTTTCATCAAGAAAAGTGTCCTCTGTAGAGCTAGATGACAAAGCACCCAATGGCTGCAAGGCAAGTGTTTTGGGGCTGCTGGATAACTCTGGGCAGCTCTCCCCCAGCCTGTGATGGGAAGTGCTGCTCTTCTGCACACTGCTCCTAGCAAACAGGTGGTTTATGCACGTCTCTGCTGTGCAGGTGCACAATGTACAGAGAAAATCCCTGAAACTCAGTATTAATGTGCACCCAGAGAAAAATGGAGAGATTCAGGCTAAATATAAGAAAGGAATTTCTTATGGTATGGGTGGTGAGACACTGGCACAGGTTGCAGGTGCCCCCTTTCTGGAGGTATTTAAGGCCAGGCTGGACGAGGCACTGAGTAACTTGGTCTAGTGGGAAGTGTCCCTGCCTATGGCAGGCAGATTGGATCTTTAAGGTCCCTCCCAACCCTAACCATTCTATGATTCTATGATATCTTTTTGTCCCTGGAGAGCGATGGCACTGCTGGATTGGCTTTATGCCCTGTGATTGTCCACACAAGCAACAGGTTCTTCATGCAGGGACTTTCCTCCTGTACATTTTCTCTGTCATCCCAGCTGGTTTCATTGTTGTCAGAACCTTCACTAGAGTCATGCCTGCCTCCTCTGGAGCTGGTGACAAGCCACACAAACAACCACAAGAACATTTTGTCTCCTTCCCATGCCTTAAGCCTTTGTCCTCCCCACTCTAAACCACAGCCTTACCCAGAGCTGGGGAATAGAGGTGAAGCATTAAAGCACGTTTTGCTCTTGTGCCAGTGGGGAAAATAAAGAAGTTCACAGTCATTTTTGTTTTTGTTGACAGAAACAAGCAACAGAAGCAATCTTTCTTTTTGCTGAGTGGATTGGGTTGACAAGAAATACCTCTTGAACTTTCTCTGAAGTGACATTTTGTATCCATCCCTAACAACATAGGATGTCCATCTCCTCACCAACATATCACAGTAGGAAGAAATTCTTAACTGTGAAGGTGGTGAGATACTGTAATACATTGCCAAGAGAAGTTGTGGCTGTCCTATCCGTGGAAGTGTTCAAGAACAGTAAGGATGGAGAGAAAAGGATTAAATTGTGTAGGGTACGAGGCCAAGATAAACCTAAGGAGGCCTGAAGAAGCCCTGGTCTGATGTCCACCTCATGCTGGCATTCTTAGGTCTTTCAGAAATGTAAGTAACTTGCACGTGCATGCGCTGTTGATAATGTTATTTATCTCATGAATCATTTCTCCTTGGCCAGTGACAAGTCAGATCCTGGGCCATAAATCCCAATACTATTTTATCACTGAGCACTGCCATGTAAAAGATAAAACTCTCTGCTCTCCCTGACTTGCTGACAGCCTTTTCTCCCCCAGCAGCTTGTCACATGCCATTCCCAGATTACATGGCTTTCATCTGCCCAGTGCTGCATGCCCATCAACTGTGATTTCTCATGCTCACTGCTGTCGATCATGGGTAAGACTCAACACTATCCACCCTGCTGATGCAAGCCACCAGGAGTAGGAAGATCCAATACTTAACAGTAACACTGACAGTAGCGACATTGCAATGCTCTAGTGTAACTTTCAGGCATAAGACTGCAGCTTCTCATGTCTTTAGCCAATAACAATTTGACAACTGCCTTCCTACCAGCTGTGCTCCAGCAGTACAGGGCTTGACCGTTCCAAGAGTAGCAGGAACAGAAATTGGAGAGAGCAGCATGACAGGTGGAGAGCTTTGCTCAAGGGTGGCAGTGCCTCATATTTCATTTTTACTTCATTATCTGTCACAGATGTCTGTAGGCTATGGTTTCCCCAACTTCTGTGAGATCAGACTCTGAAAAGGAGAAACTACATGAAGGTCTTTAAGTAAGGGAGAGAAAACAATTTTCATGTTGTAGTAGTTGGAGGTGAAGAAACAAAAAGCAGCCAGTGATCTCTCTCCTACAAGACTAAGCAGAAGTCCATGTGAAGCTGCTGTAGTTCCCCTTTGGAAGGTGTTCCCAGCCTTATGAAGCACCCTTGGACAGAAGAGCTAATGTTCACCACTGGCTGAGCACAGCTACATGAGCAGGTCTCACCCTGCACTCTGCCACCCTTGTATCAAGAGCAAGCTGAAGAGCATGTCTTGGTCAGCTCATCAGCTTCTGAAAATATGGCATGGAAGAGATCACACAGGTTTTCATCTACTTGCATAGCTTGATGGTCAGGAAGAATTAAACCATCAGCAAGGAAAAGTGCTGGTGAAGAAAAGCTGGAGTTTTTTCCCTTTGATAAATTTGCTGGTTTTCTAAATAGGTTTTTTTCATTAATTTTACTAACAGAAGTGGGGAAAATGAAAAAAATACTATCATTAAGTAGGTATTCAACATGAGAGGCTCCAGAAGTGTAAGGCTTTAGCAAGCATCAAGCTGTAACATCTTGAAAATTAATCCTTTCTAAGCTTTTTCAGTTAAAGTACTCAAGAAATTTGACCTCTGAAATGACAGTTAATTTTTAAAAGCGTTTCTATAACAATTTCAATGTAGCAATAATGAATTAATCAAATCCTGATGGATATTTGTACACATAGTTACTGACAAGATCATTACTTTCTTACCTTTTCTTAAGCTAATGTTAATATTCAATTGCTTGCATCCATCAGATTCAATTATTATTTTGAAGTTTAAAATAGCTCAGGGTTTTGTATTAAAAAGCTCTGGTTATCTCCTGCACTTTCTGTTTAGCAGAAGATTTGAAATACTACATTTTTTTCAATATCAAGGAAAATACTGTATCCAAAGTGGTTTCTCAGTGCTCAATGAGAAAATCCAGCCTTGCCAGATAAGAATAGTGGCCATGTGTTAGATGACGGAGCTTCAGTGAGCTTGTTTAATTTGCAGTCATACACAAACTTAACAGTAAACAACCTCAGCAAACAATAAGCACTTGATGTAGAGCATTTTTTACTAGGGACAATGAGCATGAAAGTCAAAATGAATACATTGCTTCAATTTCATGGACAATGTGAATTAGAAACAGGCTGCATACATTCTGGTTTTACTTGGAGAATAAAATGTTTTCATTGTCTAAGAAACAGATTTATCTTCAATAACACTCAAACCCCATTTTTCTTCTTCCTAGTGATTTTCCCCAAATTTTCACAAGTAGGGAATAGCTGTCTCAAATACGCTAAATTAATTTTGTTACTTAGTTGGCTAAGAGAAAGCAAACAATAACTTTCTTGCTATTAATTGATAGCTGCAGAAAAGATGCAATGGATCACCTCAGACAGTTCAGATCAATCTTTTCATGCTTAACATTTGTTTTGAAAACCCAACAAGTGATTGATGTGAGGAAAACTTGCTACAGTCTCTTTTCTGTCCTACTGGCTAAAAACGTCTATATTTAACAACTAACAGACTGATTTCAACATATGGTGGCTTTCTTAGGCATGTTTTTCCTGAGTATCTAACTCAGCCTTGTATCTTAAGGTACCTATAGAACAACATAAAGAGAGGAACAGTTCACGATATTTTCAGAGCCAATAAAGAAGAGGTGGAAGCCCCACTGCTACTTCAGCTGTCACATCTGTCAGTTCAGTGATTTCAAGCCACTGGTCTCCCTGTCCTTGCCTCTCCTGCAGGACAGAGCAAGAAGCACCACCATGCTCCTTGCTCAGGGACTACCCAAAGAGCCTCACTTGGCTCCTCGTGCCCAGCCACTAAAGCAAATACACCAGAAAATTGCAACACATCACAAGAAAAGATGCTAAATCTACTCAAATGAGCCAAATCAGTCCAAGTCCACATAGTAAAACCCATATTCTTAGCATAAGAAGAAAAGAAAGAAAAGATCACAATGTAATTACTTGCACAGATGTAAAATGTGCATTTGAAAGAATACCACAGCTCAGCAAAACAAAGGGAGAAAAACACACAGAGAAAAGTGATGGAATAGTGGGAAAGGGGCTTCCCTAAAAGATAAACAAGTAGGACGCTGGGAAGCAAACCCTAGAAAAAGAGGAAAAAGACAAAGAACAGATGGTGGTGAATAAATAAAGCCAGAAACCTAGCAAGGAATATAAAACATTTTTATATAAACATCAGTAGAAGATAGAACCCATAAGACTAGTGAAATATTATTTATTAACTCCCAGACGGTGCATTTTATGGTGCCCACCTGATTGGCAGGTGGACGAGTCCAGTTCCCACAGAGAAAACTCATCTTCAGGTGTGCTGCTGCATCTGGAGAGAGGTGTTCTGTGGCTGATTTAGTGTAGCTTTTTGCCCACATCCACAGGTGGTGATGTTCCTCACATAAGACAGAAAGATGGATGGACAGACAGAGAGATGGATTTGCAGTTTTCTTCAGGAGCCATCATATTATTTACCACAGTATCTCTCCATGTATCAGACTGAGCACAATGGAAGTTCATAGTTACCATTCCAAAACTGTACTTCATGGCAAACTGTCTAAAATCATTACTCCTGCCTGACAAGGGACATGTAAAGCATTCTGTATGTATAATATAATCCCAAAGCCTAAAACTGAAGTGTGTACTTAATGGCAAAAGATAACTTGCCAAGTTGTATCTGACTAAATTAGATGCATCTGATTTTTGGTCATCTATAGTCCTCTAGAGCAGGAGGACTATTGCAGGGGACTGACAATAACTGTTTAAAATGAGAACACAGTTTTTACAGCAAATGTGAACTAATAGAAAGGTACTTTATTTACCTCTGTCCCCTCTGAGGGTGTAGGGATTTTTCTTGGCCACTAACATAAATCTTTTTCATTACCCTTGGTTCTTATTCTTCACACGTGTGATGAATTTTACTGGCTTTGTCTAGTGTTTTGAATGAAAAAATGAAATGTCTTGCCTCAATTTCACACATTTCAATTGACACAGACTTATGATTTTGAATGCCCAAGTAACCACCCATCGATCAGGCATCCTAAGCAATTCCTGCCTGGGGCTGATGGGAGATGCAGTCTTGGTTCACCTTGCTAATAGCTTCAGTGACTTTCTAAAGCATCTGAAACTCTGCTTGACAACCAGCCACCATAGAGTGTACTTCCTCTGAGACTGGACATTTTGTCAAGTTTACTTCAAGTTGATGTGTACAATTCCTAGTTATTTTCTTCACATGCTGCAGAAAATCCTTCTGACGATACCAAATCTCTTCCAGGCTTGCATTCAATTTGCAAATGCTATACACATCTGTGAATGTGTCATCTGGAGGTGAGGGGAAGGCACTGCAAAGGCCCCTTTTGGCAACATTAGAACATTACTTGTGCCAGTTAACATGGCCTTCCCACAAATAAAGACACTGAACCTTTAGCACCCCAGCCACAGCTGCCTTCTTTCTTTAAAGTTTTTGACTGTAAAACACTTTAAAGTGTTTTAGTGTCTGCAGTACATAAACTGCTGATCCAATGCTTTAGGTTTTAAATCAAGTTGACACTTGTATCAGTCTTAGTAATTCATTTGCGGTCTCAGAGAAATATTCCCAAACACACACGTCACCCAAAACAATTAATTTTGAATGTCATGAAAAGAAAGGAAGGCCTTTTCCCACACAGAGCATAATTAGATGGTGAAATGCACCACCATTACCTTATGGAAACCAGAAGTTTAAAGGATTCAGAAAGTAATTAAGGCGGTTAACAGAAAACAGGTTAACAGAGTGGCTCTTTAACACAGTTTTGCCCATGCAGCTTGCAGCTTACCATGTGTCTTTGCAGATGCCAGATTCTTGATGGATCCACTTGTGCAGGTGTTGGTGCTCTTCTTCTGGGCATCTACTGCTGGCCAGGGTTGGAGCAGGATATGGAACAGTTCCTTTGATCTTCACTATCATCCTTGGGAGCTGAGTACTGCAATTCCTCCTGCAACTGCCTCTGAAGCAAAGTTATGACACTCTGGGAAGAGACCACCAAGGTATCTAAACTGAGTCCTTGGGAGCCTTTGCTTGTTCTGTTGGTGGTACCTATTCCAGCTCCAATGCCATCACAGAGTAAGATAAGGCTGGATGTGTGCATAGGTGCAAAGAAAAGGGCAGCCTCTGCAAAGCCAAATGGTACCACAGTCCCTCTACTCTGGGTCTATTGATGATGAATGTTTAAACTCACAGCACTGACCGTTCATTAGCAGAAGCTGTCATTTTTTCATCTGAGATCACTTAGCTGAAGTGTTTTGCCAGTAAGTTTCTGGCACTTCTCTTCATGAGATATGCCAGACACAGCAAACCACTCACTACTTGCTGTATCTACACTTTTAAATAATTGACAGTTCCATTTTATTCATTTTTACAGAGACACTGATACATATCTGGCAGTTCCTTAAAAGCTGCCTTTGTGCTCAAACTGCAGCCATGTTTGAAGAAACAGCAGACAGCAGTTGTGGTACTTCTTTTCACTCTTCCTCCTTAATCTAAGTATCTTCACCCTTAAACGTCAAATACTGGACTTGACCATCTCCTTTATCTTTCTGTGTGTAATAAAAAGGTAATGACAAAGGTGACTTCTTTACTGTGTAATAATTTGTTGTTTTTTAAAATACTGTTTTAATTCCCACTCTGTTTTCCCAAACTCTTCAAAGTCTAGTCATGCTAACTTACAGTTTTCTAACTTTCCCATTGTTAAAAAAAAATAAATCTGGGCATACATTATTTAAGTATACCAAAATCCACCAGGGCTTTTCTACATCTCCAACTTGTTTCTTTTTTTGAGGAATTCTAGTTGAGAAGAGCTGGAGGAAGGGAATAGCTGGAAGAGGACAAGCAGTGGTTGATGGGAAGTTTGGAGGCATATTTCCTGAAAGCAGGAAAGATGGAGATTTTGCTGTGTCTGCTCAAGAGAGACACTCTTCACTTGCCTGATTTCTTCCAAACCCCGGTGACTGGATCACACAATTCAGTTGGTTGTGCCAGTCTTTAACGTCACAACTGTGCTGAAGGCTCACAGACTGAAATTCAACCTTTTAATTTAGCTGGGATTTGACTGATCAGCACAATGGAAGACTGAGGCCTCAGTCCTAACCCAGAATTCAAAGCTAAGAGACAGCTGAAGGGCTTCAATGCAGGCCTAAAGTGCTCACCACACAAAGGCAGTGGCAAGCAGCCACCATGCTGTAATACTAACCATCCTGTTCAGCCATCCCATATCGAAATATCCTATTAGACTCCACAGCAACAAACAACAACAGAACAAAAATACAGGAATCTTGTAGATCAGATCTGAGCTTTTGAAAGCTAGACCACTTGGATTAAACTGCCTAACTTCGTTATTTTCACAGAGCAGGGAGGGAACTATAGCCTTAAACTATTTAGTTTATTTTTATAAAGGTTTTGCTCACATTTTTGATCAGATGAAGCAGATAAGCATTCTCTAGTGGAGTCTTTACGTAGTTTTGCGTAACAAATTAATAATTTCACTTGGCATGTTTATCATTTCTGTTGACTAGAGAAAAGTGACATTTCTCTGGAAGAAATGCTTTTGGCTCTGAAAAATGCTTATTTAAGTCAATCAAAATTCTTTGTAATTTAGTTGATAATTTTTTGGCCAAAAATAATTAAATCTTCGAACATTTCAGAAGTTTCAGTGTTTTGATTTGTCATTAACTTGAACTGTTTTACTTCCTGCATTAGTAAGGACTTTCTAAAAATAAAAATGCTTTTACTCAGCTCTCAATTAAATCCATTTTTGGTGGTGGTGATGGTTTTTCAATGGTTCAATTCATTGAACTTTCTTCACCCCTTCCCTCCAATTTTGAGGGCGGTCTACCAAAACCAAAAGCTTTTGTTTTAGTATCTCTGTCGTTCAGGCAGGCAGAGGTAACTTCTTGTCCTGCTTGCTACAATTTAGAAATGCCTGACTCATGAGACTTGCTCCTACAAAACATTAACAGCCTAATCTGACTGACTAGCAAGAGTTTGTACTCTGCAGGGGAATTTACAATTACTGCTTGGGCACTATGCTCCAAACTTGGGTGCACAGTTTCTCAGGTTTCCTCAAAGTTGGACCTGGTTTTACCTATGTGAGACTGTGTGTCTAGAACTTCTTTCATTTCATCAAATATCTCACACAAGAGCTCACTGATACCCTCTCAGCCCCACTTGTCATGCCAGAAGAAGCAGCCTCTCACTTGCAAAATGGGGAGATTCAGGCTAGATATAAATTCCTTGTGGTGTGGGTGGTCAGACACTGGGACAGGTTGCAGATGCCCCTCTCTGGAGGTGTTTAAGGCCAGGCTGGATAAGACAGAGAGCAACCTGATCTAGTGGGAGGTGTCCCTGCCTATGGCAGGGGGGTTAGAACTTGATCTTTAAGGTCCCTTCCAGCCCTTACTGTTCTATGATTCTGATTGCCTCCTGTCAGTGCTTTGGTGTTTTAAATTCCGAAGTTACCTGGGAGATAAAGGGCTTAATCAGCAGCTTACAAGGGCAACCTCACTTCAGGAGGCCTTCCTAAATCAAGATTAATTTGGTTCTCTGTGGTACAACTTCAGCAGAGGGAAATGAGAGTCACTTAGCAATACCAGTGTCAGTGTTATGGCTCACCTCTAAACCCAATCCTTATTCAACATGTTCTTGAACATTATGAGCCAGAAAAGAATTTGCACAGCAGTCACCAAGCCAAGTACAAATATTACAAAGTTCACTCATCCTGTAGTCTTCTTGATTATAGAATCATATAAAGGCTCATATAATCTCTTTTAGACAGAGGATTATACAAGGAGCCTCAGTCATTAGTCAACATGATTCTCAGTTTTTTCCTAGTATCAACAAGTAACCAAGTGGCAAATGTAGTCAGTATTTGGCCAAGACAGAGAGGGTCATACCAGAGTGGATAGTATTTGACTGAGCCCCTTTTGCCATAACATATTCCTTCACTACTTGTCATTCACCAGACTCCTGGTTAACTGCAACTTATATTTTCAGGCCACTAAGGTAGGATATTGCATTGGTCAAAGTTCTCATCCTGGTCACTTCTTTGACTAGGTTTTGTATTCTTCTTTTGTTGAAACTAAAATATAGCAGGGAAAAACAATAGTAGGAAACTCACACCAGTACTGCAATAATTACCAAGAAAATTCCTTCTGCTCATCAAAGCTCTATAAAATTGAATTGGTAAATTGTCTTTTCCCTCATGTCAAGTGTCTGTTTCAGCCTTTGTCATCTGGCAGTTATATGTTTTACTGCTGTTAATTCCCTCTTGGAGTCACACCTCAGCCTTTGCAGTGTTTTGTTCAACCATGATGGCAAGTCCATGGCAATGTCTCCATTTAAACAATGACTTAATACTTATATTTATATACATATATAAGTCCCGTTTATTGTAGGGAATCCTCATATTTAAAGACAAGCCCTATATATGAAATTATTTAGTATGAAGATTGGGCAGATTAGATTGGGTAGATTAGGGGAACTAACCAACAGCCTGCTTGCATGGCTGGCCCCCTTGTCTCCCCTCCTCTCCATTTTTCTATGCTTGTTCTTCCATAATCCCCCCTGTGGTTTGCTTTCTCCTGCATTTTGTTCTTCCTCTACACAGCCCATAGTAAGTTTTACATGATCCCACAAGCCCCTTCTGGTGTCTCAGAGTGAGTTTCAGACAATCTAGTTATTGAGATCTGTGGCTTAATCTACCTGACTACTTTGCTAGCAGAAGGTATTTCACCATCAGCCAGCATAAAAGCATTGCCTGTTTGTTTCTTCTGCCAGCTCCAGTATTTGCCTGACATGAACTTCAGTGCTAAGTCCTTCTGCTTAGCTTCATCCACTGAAGCTGACCCAGTGGGATTAGCAGCTTGAGTCATTCAGCAACAAAGCCAGACACAAACCCAAGAACCAACTCCTAGCCCCTCGTCTGCACGCAGCCACAAGAAGTCAAGACCTTTGCCAACTATCCTGTGCAGGAGCTCACCAAAAGAAAACTTAACACATCGATCTAACTCAGAACCAGGGTGTTAAAAGCATTCAGGATATTTGTAATGACAGCAGCTGCAGAGAGCTATGTCTGTGTTTCTTCCTTGAAACTTAGGACAAAGCAGTCAACATTCAATCTTCTCACAGTAAGCTTCCCATTCAAGCTGCTGTTGTTTTGTTCACTCAAGTTCAAGTGTACTGGATCAAACGTTCATCAAAACCAGCAAATACAGTTTTTTCCAGAGTACATTCCCAAGCTCCAGCCAGTTGTGGCTGAAGGATTTCCTGAGCCAGAAGCAATGTCTTTGTACTAAGAACCCTTTCTTCCACTAACCTTTGCAAGACCTCTTTAAACCTTATATACAAACACAGGTGTACATATGGCACATTTTTGCTGGCACAGATAGCAGCAAAAGACTACATAGTAATTTTGATAAGCAAAATAATTAGTAGAGCAATTGCTTAACAGAGGCCAAATGGTTACATAAGTATAATGAATACAATTAAAAGACCATTTTCCTCACAACCACAGTCTTCTGAATCATTCATTGTTCGGGCTGTTTCCATGCCTAAAGAGAGGTTTATTTCTTATACTTTAAAGTCAAAGTAAAATCCCTCAACCATTTTTAGGTTATGGGAGAGTGATTCTAAAGAAACATTTTTCCAGAAGTACAGGAAAAACAGATGAAGTTTGAAACTTGACCACGACTGAGCAATCAATGAAAATTAGCACTTTTCCATGTTTTGAATGGAATTTGCTTTAATTTAGGAAAGTTTTGGCTTTTCAAAAACACTGTGTTGTATACTCATGGATAAGAATGTTGTCTACAGGTGGACATACTGCAGGGATCAGTGATGTACTGACTTCAAAGAGATTCTCACATTGCTGTAAAATCTGCCACTCACCAAAGATAACACACTGAAGAATAATTCTCTTTCATGGACATGATGTTAAAGAAATATCATTCAGGACTTGCTTTTATAAGCAAGCTCTCCAGTCCAAGAACGTCTTTTCAACCTCCATCAGATGTGAGAGGGTCCTGCCCACACTCAGACTTCAGCAATAGGATAGCAGAGGAAAAAGGGAAGGAACAAATAAACCAAGAGCACAACTGAGTCTGAAAGAAACAGATTCTCAGTCTTCCCTTCTGGGAAGGGCACCCTTGTAGCAGCTACATTTCCTGGGCTGGGGGGAAGAGAATAACCCTCCCTCAGGAAAACTAGTGGTCAGGTACTCCCTTGGTATGCAAATTGTGGCAATTAGAACCTCTTAAGATAAGTCTTACCTCATAACTCTTATTTCTTAGATGAGTGCTTTAACTCCTTTGCTTTGAGGCAACTGGGACATCCTGCTGTTCTCTCTGTAGTCTGTGGGACATTGACACTGACCACCTTTGAATGTGAACAGTTCCCTCATGGAATCAACAGTCTAACAGCTGACTGCTTATCAGCTATCTGGTTATCTCCAGAGACATTTGTTTCCTCCATAAGGAATTCATGGACTGGCTAAATAATTCAGACTGGCCAAGAATCTCAGTAAGAGTCAAGTGCTGACAGGCTTGAGAGTTAGGCCCGTGCAACTCACAAAGTTTAACAAGGTCAAGTGAGAGTTCCTGCACATGGGCCACAGCAATCCCAAGCACAAATAAGGGCTGGAAAGAGAATGGATTGAGAGCATCCCTGAAGGGAAGGACTAGTGGATACTGGTGAATGAGAAGCTCAACATGACCATATCCTGAACAGTGCCACGAACATAAAGCACAGACCCACTGTACTGAGTCCAGAGGAGGGTCACAAAGATGTACAGGGGCTGGAGTACGTCTCTTATAAAGACAGGCTGAGAGAGTTGGTGTTGTTCAGTCTGGAGATCTTACTACAGCCTTTCAAGTGTCTAATGGAGGCCTACAGAAGAGGTGGGGAGGGACTCTGTAAATTACAAAGATATGTACTGATGAGAGAAGGGGTAATGGCTTTAAACTGAAAGGAGAGATTTAGACTAGATATTAGTTAGAAATTCATCACTATGAGGGTGGTGAGAGACTGGAACAAGTAGCCCAGGGAGATGCTCTGTCCTTTCAAGTGCTCAAGGCCAGGCTGGACAAGGTTTTGAGCAACCTGGTCTAGAGGGAGGTGCACCTGCCCACATCAGAGTGGTTGGAATTAAATGAGCTTTATGGTCACTTCAATCCAAATCACTCTACAAATCTATAAAATTGATATGCCAGTTACAAAGTTAGGCTACTTGAACTTCCTCTTCTGCTTTTTGGCATGGTATTTCCTTTAATGGTAGAATTCTTTTTCTATTTAGATATTAGCTATGCTTGAAACAATATAAGAAAGAGTGGAAGACAATGTCCAGCAAGGCAACAAGCAAAAAACAGTCCTGATTTCACCCCATGACATTTTCTGAGAGCTCTCCTGAAATCTCTCATTATGCCTACATACTACTCATTTGGACACCTTTGCTTACTTTACATGAATAAATGGTTCCCACAATGTCTGAAAGGTTTCACTTCTGGCATTAATCTTCAAAGAAATTTTTATGAAGCAATTTCCACAATGTCAATTTACAGCTCTTTAAAATAAGATTCCTCCTTCTGGGAATCATTTGCTTGGACAGCTAATTACAAGAGCAACCCATTTTGGATAGAATTTATAAATGCAAGAATAAAGAAAGATAACACATTCTTATTAATCTGAAAATTGCTATTGTACCTTTCTCCTGTTTTTAAAATCTTTCTAGCATTTTGATGATGCATAACAGATTACTATTTTGGATTTATGCAACACCAGGAAATGTGGTTATCCAGCAGGCAATAGTAAAACACTGAATTCTAGAAGTTATTAATGGTTTACACTTATTGCACGTTCTTTTTTTTTTTTAAAGCTCATCTTTTCTCCTAGTTTAATGAATTTACCTATTTTTCTCCTTGATCAAAGCACACATTGCCATGTTGTGAGCTCTTTGAGAAAATTAAGTGCACAAAAAAGGTTGTCCAAGTAATACTACTTAGAACATTATTCAACAATGTGACAGTAGAATAATTTTTAATATTAAACATGTTATTATGGACAGCTTGGAGCAGGGCCAGATGTGAGGAAAAGACAATTCCTTAATCTGTAAGATCTTTGGTGTTAACTGTTTTACAAATTTCAGTCCTTTTGGAAGGATGCAGCTGTAACTGAATAAAACCTCTTAACATAAATGTAAAGATAAACTAGCACAATTCCTATTTCAGTCAAAATGCATAATTACTTTCAATATAAATTTTAGCAGTACTCCAGATTGAAGTATAATAACCATCTGGTACAGAATAAGCAACTTATTTGTTCTTTCCCAAATATCCAAAAATATTTTAACATCAGGTTAATCAAACTCTAATTGCTGAATTGCTGATGTAGGAATGATAAGAATATTCTGACACACTTAAGCATAAGCAAGCAAGTCTGACCCAAGTAAATTCAGCTCTGAAATCCTTTGGCAATATAATATAGTGGTTTCTGTTGGAAACCCTAAATTGCCTTTTCTTCTAAGGACTCCCAATCCCACTAGTTGAGTAGTTAATTTTTGTCACTTGCCATAGAAACACACTGATCATGTGTTAAATGCTTTTACAGTAAGCAGGTAGGGACTGCAAGTAGCAAGATAATGAATAAGAAAATCATCCTCAAGAAAGTGTCTCATTTTGCCTTTGATCCCATGAAGACTGGATTACAATTTTATTTCATTTTCCCTTTGATCTCATGAAGATCTCACAACTTTAAATTCCATTCTGGTGGTGGGTGGATCACCTCAGGAATCAACCAGAGAACAAAGCACATTCCAAAGACAGAAACGGCAGGATCTGGCTTACAACTCTGAGCTGCAATTCAAGTACTTCACCAAAAAAAGAAACCTGACAATTGTGCCAAGCCATCTGACAACCACAGAATTTGGGAGAGCTTTCAGCTCACTTCCCTTTTTATCTCTGTCCAGCCTCCAGCTTTCCCCTTCAAGATCACCAGGCTTGTTCTTCAGCAGCCACCATTGAACAAAGAGTAATTCCATGAATCACATTCTGTTTTGCCTATTCTTTTGCAAACCACAGGAACTGTTTAACATTTATGGGAAAGAAACAGGGAAAAGAATCTGGTCCTCCATTCCTTTGGATAGCTGAAATACCTGCATTGCTTTTACAGTGTTAAAATACTTCAAAACCGAGGAATTGGAAGATAAAAAAGTGAGAAAAGCATTCAAAATGTCTACAACAGAAGAAAGGGAAATAAAAGATGTCAACGATTTATTTTTCCTTTGGTGAAAGCCAGCAGGGAATTCTTGAAATTCTTCAAGCTACATGAAGCTGCATCTTCTAGATCTAAATATGAAACGGTACAGAATTTCAGCACTTGCTTCCAGAGACATTTCAACCACTGGCAATTTCCACTCCCACAGAAAGGCCACCTCTTTTCTTCTCAGTCCTCTACATCTTCTACATTGTCTTTATTAAATTTGGATTCTGAGTAGCGAGTTTTATGAATATCATAAAGTGATAGAAGTATTGCAGCAGGAAACATAAAATGATGCAATTTTCATGTTATGAACACTCCTTCATGCTTCTAAGAGAATTGCCCTGTGTGAGAATTGCCACCATTACTCCCAAAAGGCTAAGTTACAAGTTTATACTTTCATATACTGAAAAGAAGGAAACCTTATGGATGATGCCAAGAAGCAGAAAAGAAGATGTTAGTCAGAAGAAAAAGAGTAGGATGTCACTCTCCTGTGCCCCATCACAGAAAGGAGTCCCTAGTTTAAAAGCAATCTCAGGAAGGGAACTGTTAGTATTCTGATTGTGCTGCAGCACTGACTAGGAGGAACACTCACAGCAAAAGAAAAGTTAATTAAACCACCAACAATTCATTCAAAACAACAGCAAAACATGTTGACAAAGTTCCTGGGGAGGATATACTACTGTCATATTTAGAGTGTTTCCCCAAAAATTTATACAGAAAACCATTCAGATTTTAGGCAGTTCTATATAACATCCAGTCATTTGTTCAGCCTTTGAGCCACAGAGGACATTTTGCAGACCTTCAGCAGGCAGGAACTTGTGATCCAGCTGGTGGTTCCATTCACACAGACCCACTCCCTGCAAACAGGGTACCATTTTCCCAAGTAGAGTCCTTTCATAGAATCATAGAATTTTTTTCTTTACCCCAAAATAAAATGTGAATGACTTGGAATAAAAGCTACCAATAAGCCTAATGACCCTCCTAGGCTGCAAACAAGAGATAAACTCCATTAAAAAGCCAGGAAGCTCTACCAACCTAACTGCCTATAGTTAAAAAAAAATCTGTGGCTGATCATGTAGTATGTCAAAAATTCTGCACATAATTTTTAGAATGCATTAATTTTAATTTCCTTTCATCACCTATAATTCCTTATAGTTGGAATTATAGCATTAATGGACCTTGGCTTTACAGACAGAGACAAAAATCGAAACAACTAAACTTTAAAACTCACCAAAATATCTTATGAAAAAGCTAATGTAAAACATCAGGCATCTACACACTGTGGTGTGAAATACTCTTAACAACCTTAATTATTGTTTCTTGAATATGACCTACACAACTCGCTCACAGCATCTCCACTCAGAAACAGTGCACCTTTCCAAATACAGGCTGTGAAATATTTTTGGATCACATTCTGAAAATACTAGTCTTTAATACATCTCTCACTTTTACATCTCTAAAATACAGTGAGATGATTCAGTCATGCAAGATTTAATAGAAAAATACACTTTTTTCTTCTAATTACAGCTCCCCAGTTTGAATTCAATTCCCCAACCAATTTTTGGCAGGAAGAAATACTTGGAGGGAGGGAACAGAAGCAGGGAAACAGAAGAGGAAAAAAGAGGAAGCTTAAACATAACGTGCCTCTCTCTGAATTTTCATGCATTATTTATTAAATGTGATCATCTCTATTCCATTACAAAATATCTTGAGAAAAACTCAAACTAAATATTTTTGAATATTTGAATCCCTGGACAAATTCTGAATCGGCTTTATTGGTCCAAAATTCACATCAAGAAATGGCAGTTCTAGATAACCTAATGGATTAAACAGAGCTCTGCGAGTTATGGTGCCTTCAAGAGTACTGAAGTCGATGCCAATACTCACAGTCCTGCTCACCATCATCTCAGTAAATAATGCTTTGTATTTGCTTACACGTTTTATGCAACGTTTCACATGATATTATTATCTTTCCCTGTGCAATTAAAGGTAATTTTTTTCCTCAGATACAACAGTATGAAGTGCCACTAATTCAAAAGAGATCCATACATCTTTATGGATGGTGCTACTGAACAAACATGAAGAACATGAGAGACAATAAGCATTACAGAGTTGCTTATTAAGTGAAGGAAAATGAATGTTATTATGGTCAATGAACACACACAAAGATGAATATGGGCAAACTAACAGCTGAGTTATTTTTGCAGTCAAGAATTAAATAAATGGTTCTAAATACTTCAGGTCTAAGATGCAATAGTTTATAGTATAGAAATGTCAGAATAACAAGTGAATTCAGTTTCAAGATGCTGAAAAGGCAGATTCTGATGAGAACTACAAGAATCACTCAAGGACAGGAGAAAATCACTCATGACAGTAGAAAAGGTCAGTATTTTTAGGAAGTATAAACAAAAGACATGTAAAACAGATTCAGTTACAGTGAGAAATAGTATCAGAAATTCAGGTGCTACTTAATCTGGAGTAAAACAAAGTATAACAAAAACAAACAGCTGGAAGATTAATTTTGAGAAGTTCATCTATAAAATTAATCCAAATTCCCTCTTATAAACTAAGTTCTATTCAAATCAGGCTTTATCTATCATTGGAGTGACTGTAAAAAGAATATTTAACGATCAAGAAAAATCTGTGAACAGCAATCCAGAAAAGTATATTTCACTTCAAAAGTGGTCTCTTTCCCTTGCCTATCCAGCTTTGTCCTGTTATTGAACCCACTGTCAACATCATCACTAACCTTAATGCAAATTAAGGTTAAAAATGCTTTCATTTGAGACAGGAGAGATTATTTTTAACCTCCACCTCATTTTTTAGGACTCTTACTTTTTCTTCCCAAAGAACCTTTGGCAGTTTGTTGTAACTTTCTCAAGTCTGTTCACTGACTTTTTTCCATTCTTATACTTTGTTCTCTTTAAAGCATAAACACTTCTTACTAGATAGTCCTAATGCCCTAATTTTTTTTTCTCTGGATAATCTTTGCTATCCAGACAGTTCCACCAAGTGTTCATGTTTTAGGCTGGATACACTAACTTCCTCAGCATTCAGACTGCTGGGTCTCAATGTCTTCACTTCTGTGTTTATGAAAATTTGGTCTTTAAAGTGGGTAATCCTAGAATTTATCTTACATTACCCAGTAGGGAGTATGATCAAAGCTATTTTGGGTAGTATGTCAGTGTGATGTTCCACTTGAGATAATACACTTTGAATCTGTTAGCTGGAGCAAAGCATATGGCAGTACAGCTGCAGATACTCAAATCAGCCCATTCACAATTAATTTGGTTCTCTGTGGCAGCTAGATACTGCTGTGTAGACACAGTTCTTAGTTATTTCTTCCTTTTATCTGAACAGGTATTTAAAAAAAAAATTAAACAAAACTTTTGATTACACACATAAGCTTACTTTCTACAGTTAAGTGTTCCATAGCACTTTACCTACTGCAAGAAAAAGTAATACAGAGCAGCTTTCATCATTACCTGTGTGAATAAAAGTTTCAGCTCTTTGCAGTTCTAGCAAAACTAGTAATATCGGCTCATTAATTGCGTATATACTACTAGAGAGAATGTTCCAATAGTAGAATTGCTGAAAGTTCTATAGATATGTATCAATCTGTGTCTAAGCCAACCTTAGGGACTACAGCAGGCTCTGGAACTAGCCAAAACAAAAAAGAGCTCTTTGTCTACGTTCTCCTAAAGTTATAGTAATCTAAAATGGCTTCATTTTTTTGGTCCCTTCCCATTTCTCTACAGCCTACCACCTCAGTAATATACAGTGCTGACCTTTTGTTTTTTGTTCTGCTCTCCCAGGACAGTACACAGTTTCTGATAATCATGTTGCAAATGTAATTAACGTTCTAGATTGCATAACCATTCTTAACCACCAAGCTGCAAAGAGAAACATATTGGTACCTTGGTTGTCAGCCCAACCCCATTCAATTCTGCACCTGAGATTTCACCATCTGTTGCATCATCTACCTTATAGCCTATTCTGATTGTAACAATTCTCTATTATGCAACTCTCATAAGAGTTGGCAAGCATGGTAAAAAAAAAGAGTTATTCTTAACAGGGAGTTGTCACTAGCAGAGATCTGCTCCGTATCTGTGTATCTCTTTGCTGTTCCTTTCAAATGCAATTTATCCCATGTTCTCTGTTGCAGACTTTCACAGATCACTGTCTCTTTGCTCACTGCCTAGTCTCACAACATCTCTACTTAGGACACACATCAGTAGACAAACATGCATGTATTTCATGAGCATGTAATCAGCAGTCACTTGAAGGGTTTTGCTCAGATTATTCATAAGGAACTTCTCTTTTAGGGAGAGTACCCCACAACATGCATTTTTGCTTACTTGAGGCAGTGTTTTTTGTAAATTCAGCAGCTCGTTTCATAGTATTCAACCAGATCCCACTATGGCCACAAAGCATCACCGATTCTGCCACGGGATACAACAGGTTTATTACAGATGAGCATTATCATTGCTACCAGTAACAAAGTATCAGCAGGCCCTACACTCGCCAAAGCATTACCCAGCAGTCCTGACTCTTACAAGACCTTCCTGAACAGTTTGTCTCAAGCAGGCATTTGAAATGGATGTGCCTTTTACTCAGTGCTACATTTTAAAATTCAATTATCAAGATGTCCAACTCGCTTTGTCATCTCACTTTTATGCTACTTGCATTTAACAAATTTCCTTGTTCCTTTTTGTTTCTATGGTATAAACATCACTACATAACTCAATTTAAGTCACAAAATACCTCATTTAAACCCATGTAGAAACTGTTGGTAAAAGGAGGCTCATGTTACTAAACCTTCACTTATATCTAATTATAATGACACAACACACTGCATTCTTTTATTAAGAAACATCCACAACTTGGTTTCACACAACTGAATCATCAACGTTTCAGTTATTAAAAAATTAAGAAGAAAAATACAAGGGACAAAAATAGTGGACACTGGAACATTTTAGCTAGATAAGAAAAATACCTGGAGGAAAAGTGGGTGACTTCAAATGATCAAGCACAATGTATGATAGTAACAAAAAAAATCCCAACAAAAAACACCCAAAGAAACAAAATATTCCAAACTCATATCAACCCAAAAAACCCCAACAACCACTCAACAACCCATTCAACAAAGCCCATACTTTTCCTGGGTACCTTAACGTTAACAGTTTTTGAAATCAGTTTGACGATTAATTCTATCCAGCACCTGACTTCAGGTGAAATGCCTACAAGGCAAAGACAAGTAAAGGAATCTCCATCTGAAGGAATGACTACTCTGAGCATTCAGTAACAGCAGCAGTGAATATGGCAGCAGACTGCAGTTTACAACAAAATAAGATGAGGAAACACTAAGTGACCTTTCCCGTACAGAACTCCTGAAAGTCACTCCAAAATAAGCACATAAAGCAAGGCTTGAATCAATCACCATGAAGCATGGAGGAACCTTCCTTCCAAAAGCTCTCCCTCCCATCCCATGCTGGTTCTACTCTTTTCCAGGCTCTTGATCTCCCTTCTTTTAATGCTCCTTTCTGCTGGTTTACAGCCCTGCACACTGGGGAGCCAGTTCTCTGCTGCTAGTGGCTCTTGGTACAGTACCAGGGAGGAACACATGTTGTGCATTTCTTCCAGGTGTGTTTTTTTATTCAAGTCCCACTGAAATCGGTGGAAGAAGTCTTGGGGTGTTGGATGAGAATCTGGTATTTCAAAACCTTCTCAAAGTAAATGAACCTTGCAGTTTGTTAAAAAGTAGATACTGGAAATAAGCCTACACCCAGCTAGACAGGACTTGAGAATGGAATTTCTGAGGTCAACACAAGCAAGCTTGACTTGCTACTTATTTCTTTTGGTAAGGGCACCAGTAACACCATTTTAGAAACTCTGTAATTTCTCATTTAAAAGTTTTCAATTAAATGCTGTAAGCATATACAAGGTGCTAGCTGTTAACCTGGTTGGGTTAGTAAGGGAGCCTCATCTGGCCCCATCCATTCTCTGCTGGCTGATCCGCTCTCACAATCAACAGCTCAGCTTCCATATTCTAAGTTTTCTAAGAGTTTTTCATAAACAATTAAAACAGCTTTAGAGAAGCCAGAATTGTGTTAAAATTCTAAGCTTCAAAAGAAGTGTTAAATGTGACATTATTTCCACGTGACATGTCTGACAGCTTTAAATGCAATCTGTAGCACATCAACCCCTTGTTTTGAAAATACCATTAAACATAGTTCAGTTTTTCAATTGTAATGAGGTTTTCAACTGACATTTTGAATACAACGGATTTACTTCAGCCCTTTATCATTTTCATATTCAGTGCTTTTCATTTTCATACCTGCATTTTCAACCCGATTTACCATGGGGTTTGGCCTCTAATGCTTCCTCCAGCACTAGGTTTGTTTGAGTCAATCAAACATTTATATACAGTTACAGGGCAGCAATCTTTGTGACCACCATCAGCTAAAGGACTTGATATTTTCTGCATTGCTCATGTAACCTACATGTGCAAAGAAATTTCTCATTTACAGCCTATCCTGATGTTTTTCAGTGGTCCTTACAAATTGTCGTGGCTTGCCCTCAAAGAAAAGTCACCTGCCTCACGCCCCAGCTGCCCACTTTGCGGGTTGGGGGAGTACTCGTGAGGGGAAAAAGTCAAAAATCCCACTCGTGGGTTGAGAGAAGGGCAAAAAGTAGAGTTTAAGAGAATAACAAGAAAAGAACGGCACCTACGCGGTCAGGGGAAGCAGAGACGCCATTACAGCACCACACGCCGCTGCCCGCCCACAGCTCCGGACTCACGCGCCCACCACGCGCCTCGCGCAGCCCGTCCCCCTCCGGGACCGCCTGAGGTGGGAAGGGGACACCTTTTATCCCCGCCACAGCCAGGCACAGACGTTCTTCTGTTACCTTTTATACACTCTACTGGGCTCTGGTGAGATCCCACCTGGAGTATTGTGTCCAGTTCTGGAGTCCTCAGCATAAGAAGGACATTGAGCTGTTGGAGCAGGTCCAGAGGAGGGCCACGAAGATGGTCAAAGGGCTGGAGCAACTGCCCTATGAAGACAGGCTGAAGGAGTTGGGGTTGTTCAGCCTGGAGAAGAGAAGGCTCAGGGGGGACCTCATAGTGAGTTATCAGTACCTGAGGGGGTTCTACAGAAAGGCAGGGGTAGGACTTTTTAATAGGATATGTGATGGCAGGACTAGGCATAATGGATGCAAATTGGAAGAGAGTAGATTTAGGCTGGATATAAGGAAGAAGTTCTTTACAGTGAGGGTGGTGAGACACTGGAACAGGTTGCCCAGAGAGGTTGTGGATGCCCCCTCTCTGGAGGTGTTCAAGGCCAGGCTGGATGAAGCACTGAGCAGCCAGATCTAGTGGGAGGTGTCCCTGCCTATGGCAGGGGGGTTGGAACTAGGTGATCTTTTGAGATCCTTTCCAATCCAAACCATTCTATGATTTTATGAGGGCTAGTTCTAGCAGCAATGCAAAGGTCAAATTTAAACCAGAAATTTTAGACTGTCAAGTTTTCTTTTCTAGAAGGCTCCTTTTCCTTTGTTTAGGCTTCCACATATTTTCCAGTATTTTAGAAATAGTGTATGTATTTGTGCTGGAATTTGCAAAAGACACCAAGAGGATCTGGGTGCCAGACTGCAGCCTAATCCACACACCGATTGAAAATATGTTAGGCTTTGTATTGGTGCTAGTGAGCAGCAAGCGGAGTTAGCAGCTAGGCAACACCCAAAAGCACACTCAAACTGATTTTACAACACCTTAGTTATTCCAGCCAGCTCATCTACAGGGAACTAAGCCACATACAGCCATGGTGATTTGTTTTCTTTCATGCCAGATACTGAGAGCAAGAAGCTGCAAACCTATTTCACTTGCAAAGCCAAATTCTAAATAAAAACCTCCCACCACAACATATTAAATTGCAAAATCACAACAGCCTCCTATTCCAATTAGCCTTTTTACAGGATTTTAGGGAACACCACCCTCCATCGTCAGCCAATTGGTGTCACTTTCCTCTCTGCAAGGATGCTTCTTGTGTTCTTCATCCGCAGGACAGTTTTTAAGGACCAATGACATCAGCACAAATTGGGAGGAGGTCTAATTCCAATGGCCCTACGCATCTGCAATGAGCAGCTGGATTGCCAATTTGCCTTTGACTCCACCAGCTGTAGAAGTATGAAAATCATACGGGTACAGTTGTCACTCTGGTGCTAGTTGGTTTTCTCATTACAGCTTTTGTCAGGGCAGCTTTTGTTTTGCTTCCCAAAGAAAAGAATTAAACATTGTTTTCAGGAAATGACACGTGACTTAAAGAAAACAAGCAATATGCAATATAGAAACTTTCTAGCAACCAAATATAAATGATAGCAGTAATCTGCTGTGAAATAGCTACAAGATTTCATTTCTAATGGAACCATTTCTATCTAAAACTGCTTTAGGTACAATACCTGTTTGCAGACAAGGATGAAATACAAACTACATAGAGACTTGTGTAGGCAACTATTGTTTTTACTACCATTTTAGAAAATAGGTATACATATATTAATTTGTAAATTATGGATGCTCAAAAATATGAAGGTTTTCCCTGTTTGCATAGGAATCTGCTTGAACATCAGTTTAAAGATTACTACCGGGAGATGGAATTTTGATATCCATTTGGTAGTGATTTACACTAGTGTTTTCAAGGCTGCCAACAAGCAAATCCAAAAGGCAGGCAGCCAAGATTCCAGAAGAGACAACTGTCTTTTATTTTATAGCTTATGCATTTTGAGCTTAATATAATTTTCCACTAACAAGTTCTGTACCTTCTCCAAAGTGCTAAAACTGGTGTGCAGAATTGCAAACATAGCCTCTTTGACATAAGCTAATACAGAATTCATGGTAAGTTATAGAGGTTATACTGTTTACTTAGGGGGAAAAAATCCCAGTAAGGTTAAAAGAACTACATGATTTCTTGCAGACACTTGTTTCAATGGTCACACTTCTAAGCTTGAGTATATATGAAACAATGTTTGATTGGTTAATCGTTGTTTCCCATTTGATGTAGAATGAGCAAATACGTAACAGATGAGGAAAAGACTGCTATAACATTTAAGAGGAGCACAGAGGATGCAGCACTGGCTGTAATGTGTGCTTGATGAATATGATTCAAATTGCAAACTTTTTCAGTAAGACACCTGGAAATACTGTGCATTTGAAGGAGTAAAACTGGCACAAACAGAAACAAGTTTTCTCATTTTTAAAGCAGAACAACAGGAAGTGGGCACACACAAGTGTGGCAGTGTCCATATCTTGCACAAAATATGTTGAATGACCACTTTCTAATGATTTCTAACGCAAATAGCATTCTATTTGGAGCAGTCATGTTAATAAAGAGTTACTCAGCCAGTAGCCTACACACTACACAGGAAATGATGCTCTAGCTACCTCTTCACATCCAACAGTGCGAAAAACAAATGTAGTTTTACTTACTCTTCCACTGATCATGTACTGGAAAGGTGACCCTTATCAGGACATCACATGCTCATTTTTCCTCAGAGCAATAGCTACCACTTGGCCATTACCACTCAAAATCCAAATCAGATTATTCAAATTGTCTATCTTTTGTGTCTCCTTAAACTACAACCGCACGGAACCAAAAACCACAAAGAACACAGCTCTTTCTATAAGAAATTACTTTGCAAATTCAGACACATAAGTAAAAACTGAAACATAAGTCTGTAGATAGCACAGTCTTAACAAGCAGAGAATAAGATTAAAATGGAAACAATGGCCTTAAACTGATAGTCCCTTTTCAGAGAAGTGGGAATAACTCCGTGTCTTTGCATTCCTTTTCCTGGGACAGGTTTTTGTCTGACTATAAAACTTATCATCCCATCTCATTTCTTTGTAAGATTTTTCTATTCCAATGAATTTCAAAGCTACATCTTTTCCACACTCCATGGCACCAGCTTTATAAGAGGCACTTTTGCATAGGAGCACACATTCTGTTGCATGATAATACACAGTGCAGGTATAGCCTTAGAAATAGATTCTTACTCAAAGTCAGGTTAGAGCCCACAGGCTGCAAATCTTGACATACATGACTGAGGAAACTACAAAAGGCCACTGCAAACATGATGCTGTTCCCACAAGACCACTCAGTCTTGCTACGTGGCATGCTTTTCTTCCACCTGTACAATATATACCTCTGCACACACACAACTTTCAACAGACTCCTGGGCTAATCAGACTAATTAGCAGATTTTAACACACACAAGGGACTTTTAAATAGACACTGAAGAGAAAGCAGAGTTACTCTTCATGTACTTTCTACTTATTTTATTGATCTGATACAATATACAAGCATACACAGCAGTACTGGCATGTGTATGTGTCTAGATATACACACATACACACCAAGCCATATGTATGATACATACAACAAACAAGGCCAGATTATCTGGTCTTGCAGAGATACGACCAGCACAAGGTCCAAAAACCAGGGCAGAGGCATGAAAGTCCTTCAGAACTGTGACAGTCTCTGTTCCTACAGCTGCCTGGGGTTCAGGACAGCTTCTGTAATAAGACAGAAAGACAACATGTATCTATTTCAGATCTAGTAATCCAGAGTATGATTGCTTTTATCTTCTCACTGGCTATTCTGTTTTGCAAGGGTGATCCATTATTATTCAGATAATCATGACTCAATGGCTTTACACTAGGAGAGATAACTGAAAGGTGCACAGAATTTGCTGAGTGGAACTCCATAGCACAAAGACAGCAAATGAGGGAGCCATGGCAGGTATTGCAACTGCATTAGGCTCCATAGGTGTTTGGGATCCAGAGGCTGAGGTGCAGAAAGTCTGGGCAAACACTCAAGAAAGTGTTTGATAGAATCCTTGCTTTATTCTTTACCTGGCTTTAATCCAGCTGTACTTACACAACCTTCTATTATCCTCTTCTAATAGCACCACAGAAGCAGAGAGAGCCCACCAGAATGCTAATAAATTTTCTCTTCAATAAAAAAATTTTATGAAAGAACCAGTAAAATTGGTTAAGTTGGTTATCAGGCACTTGGCTGTGTAATTTACAGAGGAAGCCACAGTTGCAGGGAAGTAAAAGAGGNTATTTTATGAAAGAACCAGTAAAATTGGTTAAGTTGGTTATCAGGCACTTGGCTGTGTAATTTACAGAGGAAGCCACAGTTGCAGGGAAGTAAAAGAGGAGAAGTCTCACGGCCTCACAGTGTAATCTGGGAAGAACAAGTTGGGTAGTTATTAAGTTTTGTTCATTTTAGTTACTCATGAAAATAGAAAGAATATTGGTAATGCATTTCTGACAGGCATATTTTACTTGTTAGGTAATGACAAAATACATTTTGAGTCATTTTTTTACCATAAGCTACTGCCAGTTAATAACCTAGACCTGAATATCTTCCTCTGTTGCAAGTTTATGACTTGGATCAATAAGACACATTCCTATCATTTTCCCCTCAGACGTAACAGGAGAAGCAGTAGGTGTCTGCATGGAAAGTAAAGAGACAAAGAGAAAAACTTGGGGTCATGGTTGGTGGAGGATATTATCTAAAATTATGGAGGAGAACAAGGGTGTTTTTTAAATGCTTGCAGTGTTTCATTGGGCATTCGTGGAGGCACTGTCCTGATGCCAGGCTGAGCTACTGATGTTATCAAGGGAGGGGGTGAAACAGAAGATTTCTTCTCCTTAGGGAAGCTATGAATGTGTACATTCTCATGTTTCAGTTTTGCAATATCATTAAACACTGAGACAAGAGGTTGAAATCTGGGTTTCCAGTTGAGCATATAATCCCAGTTATAATCACCTCTGTGATCCTCAGAGGTGCCAAGAGTTGCAAGTGAATCATACCCAGAGTCCTGCCTATCTGACATCAAGGTGTATTCTCTTGCAAATTCTGTCATTATGTCTTTTTCTTTTATTCCATTTTTATTAAGGGCTTCAGGCAACATTTGATGTCTGTAGACTGCATCACAGGCTTCTTTACTGTCTTCTCCTTTATTAGCCTGTATGCTTTTCATGTTTTGCATGGTAGCCATGACATCCATTTCTCCAGACTGACAGGACAGCTGATCAGATTCTCTCGGGATCCCCGAATCTGGCACTTGTGAGCCACACTCACTCAACACTGAGCCAGCACTCTTTCTGCAAGGATGTTCATTGATCCTTTTGATTTCCTCATCCTCTGCAGCTTCTCCCTCAGCAGAACTGTGGCCAGTGGAGTCTGAATGCCTGCAGGTGACACCAGTGTCCTTCCCCTCTCTGATTTCTGCTAGGCTCAGCCATTCTGCTATGGCACCCATGGGAAGCATACTGCTCTCAGTACTTTGGATTTTCTGGCAGATCTTATCTTCAGTGGCTGAATTCACATCAATAGCTGAGGATATCCTTCCTTTTTTTACAGAAGAGTTCATCAGAACTTTGCTCTTACATCTCAGAATAAGTGCAGTAAGACTGACAACAAGCAGCAGGAAAACTATTGAGGAAATTGAAATACTAATGGTCAGGTTGTAGGCTGACACTATGGAGAATTCTGAAAATTTCCAGCTCTCAGGAGAACTGGAAATATTTACCAAAACAGTGCATACTGTGAATTTTGACTCAATTTTAGGGCTACGAGCCTTTATCAACAATTCCAGAATATTATCATTCCTTTTGCTGCCATTATTCTTTCTGTGAATACTCTGAGTCAAATAAATATTACCACTGGTTTGATTCACTGAAAAGAATGGAGAAGGTTTTAGCAGCAAATAATGAACAACTCCATCTAGTCCACTGTCACTGTCTGACGCTGTCACTCTGCCAAGCAACTGGCCTGCTTCATTCTTCTCAGGGAGATTGAAGAAATACTGATCTTGTGTAAAGACTGGGTCAAATTCATCTCTTCCCTCAATATCTACCTGAACAGTAATGGTAGCCAGTGAGTCACCTTTGTCTTTTGCTTGGATTATGAGACAGTACCTATTCTGACTTTCATAGTCAAACGTTTGCTTTGTATGAATATGTCCTGTCAAAGGATCAATGAAGAACATGTCATGATCTCTAGGAGCTTCACGATGAGCCAAACATGAAGACTGGATGGAGTAGGTAAGGTGCCCATAGGAGCCTTTATCAAAATCCAGTGCATTAACAGCACACACAAAAGAAAAGGCAGGTAGATTTTCACTGACAGTACAACTCAGGCTGGGAAACAAGAACAGGGGGGCATAATCGTTGTCATCTAGGATGCTAATAAGTACAACAGAAAAAGCCTCATTTTTTACATCAGTTCCTCCATCTGTGGCTTGGATAATCAGAGTGAATTTCATGGTATCCTCATAATCCAGTGCTTTCATCAAATCCACTGATCCAGTTTTCCCATCCAAGTGGAAGTGTCCCCTGTCATTTCCAGAAATGATAGCATAAGTGATCTCTGCGTTACTGCCTGCATCGTAGTCATTTGCTGAAACTTCAGTGACATGACTACCTACAGGGATGCTTTCTTTGACATGAATATGATACTCTGACCTGCTAAATTCTGGAGGATTATCATTAACATCCAGCACAGTTATTAGCACAGTAGCAGTTGAATTCAAGGAGGGTGTTCCACGATCAGAGGCCAGGAGGACCAAATGGTGAGAAGCAGCCACTTCTCTGTCAAGAACACTGCTCAAAACAAGATTGCCAACAAGTCTGTAGGATGCTCCTGACTCCACGATGCTTGTTTCCACAGAGAATAAATTCTCAGCATTGCCATCAACAATGGAGTATTCAACATATGTTTTTTCATGTGTCCAGTCATGATCAATAGTTGAAAATGTGAGGATGCTTTTTCCAACTGAGGTGTCCTCACTCACATTGAGATTGTACAGAACCCTTGTGAACTGAGGAGCATAGTTATTTATGTCTTTTACATGCACCTCTACAGAGGTGACTGCACTCAGAGCAGGACTGCCACCATCCATAGCTTCTATCAGGAGCTGAATAATGGAAATATTTTCCAGCTGTGTCAATGGTCCCGTAGTGAACACTGAACCTGAAAATAAAACAGAATTAACAAAAGCCCACACTTCACACTCACTAAGGCAAGTAAAGGTGATTCCAAAAGCTGAATCTTATCTCTGTCACATTTGAAAATGTCTCAACTGCAATGGCTGCACATCCCAAAGTAACGCTCTCACATCCAGAGAGTTGTAGGTCAATGGCTTTAATGTCTATATGAAGATCAGAGCTGAGTCATGTCCTTCAGGGCTGTGTAGTGAGAATAGTACAATTTGATATCTTCATCAGTGACATAGTGGGATTGAGTAGACCCTCAGCAAGTTTGCAGTTGACAGCAACCTGATTGGTGTGGTCAAAACATCTGAAGGACAGTGTATCACACAGAGGGACCTGGACAAGCTCAAGAAGTGGGCCAGTGTGAACATCACAAGGTTCAACAAGGCTAAAAGTAGGCTCCCAGGCCAGGACAGGGCACTCCCTGGTTAAGGTTAAGGGATGAAGAGATTGAAAGCAGCCATGCAAAGAACTTGGGGATGCTGGTACATGAAAGGTTGGACATAAGCCAAAAATGTGCACTCACAATCTAGAAGGCTTCAAAAGAAGCATGACTAGCAGGTCAAGGAAGGCGATTCTCCTCCTCTAGTCTGCTCTGATAAGATCCCCATCTGAGATACTCTGTCCAGCCCTGGAGTCCTCAGCAAAATAAAGGCATGGATCTGTTGGAGCAGATCCTGGGTAGTGCCATAAAAATTGTAAGAGGGCTGAAGCACCTCTTCAATAAGCTCAGAATGAGACAGTTGGGGTTGTTCACCTTGGAGAAGGCTCTGGGGGGACTTTGTTGTGACCTTTCAACCATTAAAGGAGGTATATGAGAAAGACAGGGAAAGACATTTTAGTAAGGCCTGTTGAATTAGGACAAGGACTAATGGTTTTAAACTAAAAGAAGGTAGATTTAGACTACATGGAAGAAATTTTTATAACAAAGGTGTTGAAACACTGACAGGAGGTAGTAGATGCCTGGAAACATATGAGGTCAGGTGATTTAAATAGGTTTGTGTGTGATTTAAATCACTTTGACAATAAGTTATGTAAACATCTTTCACTGAAATTGCTCAACTAAATATGGGGGTTAGATGATTGTGAATGGTCCTTTCTAACCCAGACCATTCAATGCATCTATGTTCATAAGCCATCTATTCTACACGTTCAGGGGCAAAATAAGAACTCCAGGCTTTGATGAGATTAATTCTTCAGCTATAATGGCATGTTTAGCCAAAAAACTTTGTCCACCAAAGACATTCAGAACTCAAATGATTACTGGCAACAGGTAAAGCAGTGCAACAACAATTTACAATGAAAAAGCTGTAAAATAAACCATCTCCACAGACTCACCATTCTTGTGATCAATGGAAAATCCCTCAGAAGAAGAGAGGATTTTGTAGGAAATCATTCCATTATGCTCCGAATCCCTGTCCACAGCAGAGACTGTCAGAACAGTAGCATCCACAGAAATGAGCTCTGGCAAGCTCACCTGACACACAGAAAAATTACAGTTTTGACAGAGCTTAATAAAAGATTTCAAACATAAAAAGTAGAAAAAATGAACAGTTACCATTTTTCAAGAAGTTTCACCTACCTTATTTGTTCTGTGACAAAAATATAAAGAGTTGAGATACTGAAAGTGATGCACACAATACAGCTAAAATTCATAATAAACTTTAAGCAATAGTAAAATCCATCTAGTTCATTATGTCAATGAGTTCAGTGAATCACTGAATCTCTTTATTCAATAGTACACTAATGGAAGAAATACCCACAATGGACTGCAACAAAGCTTGGCTTTTCTCCCTTCTTTCAGATACTGCTTGATTTTCATACATGGAGTACAGTCCCTGTCTGGAGAGTAGTCTGAAAATTCCAGTACCAGTGCACTTAATCATCATTAAATAATTCTTACAATTTAGTTTTTCAAAATGCTCCTTTCTTTCTTCATATAATCTAGGAAAGTGCTTTCCCTTGTCTGAAGGGAAATTGTTCCATTATTTGAAGTCTAGATACAGTACTTTAGTGACTAAAGTTTCCTTTTACCTTATTAATTCAATTGCAGATGTACAGTATAACACAGCAGCTACCTCTGTCAAAATTTCAAGTGTTAGTTTAAATCATTTAAACAGACTAATATATAGATAATAGCTACATATTTATGAAATGGCATATGTAAAGTATAAAAATAAAAACACTTGAAAGGACAATGAAAGGGTAAAAATCACAGGATGATGAATAGGGAATTACATGTGTCAGCTGAAAAGAAGCAGTATCTTGCTCTGTTCAAACAGCACATCACAGCATCAGTATTGCAGAGAGAGAAGCTCAGCTGTTTACAGTGGCATGGTCAATAGAGCTGTACCACTTTGCATCAGTTAATATCCCTGCCTCTAATGTCTGCTTCCATCTACAAAAAAAATCCCTAACACTTCCACAAGCAAATACTGGCCTATCAGAATCATATGAGGGTTAAGGAAAACCAAAGGTAATGTTTAAAAGTCACTCAGGCATTAACACTATTTTTTAAATCTCAGAATTTAGAGCTGGGAGTTTCCCAACTCAGACTCCTGAAAGTTTCACAGGTACCTACAGTCTGTGCCATAGTTCTGTACTAAACTGCTGTGCCTGCAAATGCTTGGAGGTTGAAATTTCTTTACTAACCCAAATGTTTACACTTATTTCTTTACTACACATGTCTGAGATTATAAATAAAGCATTATTGAACTCAAGTCTACTGTGGTAGTTCATAACTTTAGCTTTGAGCACATTTAGCACACACAAAAAGCACTAAATTAAGCAAACACAGCTCAGTTAACAGAATGGCTGAGGCTGGTAGGCACTTCCAGAAGTCATCTTGCCCAACCTTTGCACAGAGCAGGGTCACCTACACCAGAGTGCCCATGACTGCTGAGTTTTCAGCATCTTGAGGGAAGGAAACTCCACAACCTCTCTGAACAGCCTGTGCCAACACTAAGTCACTGTTAAAAAAACCCCAAATCCACAAAAAAAAACCCCCAACAACAACAAAACCCCCAAACAAAAAACCTCTCCTGATGCTCAAACAGAATTTTCTGTATTTCAGTTTGTGCCCACTGCCCTCTATTCTGTCACTGGACACCACAGAGAGGAGTCTGTCTCTCCCTTCCTGACTCCACACATCAGCATTCACATATTAAGATCCTCCTTGAATATTCTCTTTTTTGCAGGCAAAATGATCCCTTCCCCTAACTCTAAACCACTACATGTGCTCAGTCTTAGCCTAAACCTCACAGGCTTAGGGCTGATGAAGTCAGGACAAAATCCTTTTAGCAGGCCATCCTTGAGAGCCCTATATGATGTCATGCTCACTTCAGCATCATGTATAAAATTAGAATGTTACAGAGAAGGTTAGCATGGCCCCTCACAAGGATGACATGCAAATTCACAAGGTGTTCTGTATTATTTTTTTTAGGGATCTGGGGGTGCTGGTCAAAAGCAAACTAAATATGAGTCAGAGTGTCCCAGCAGCCAAAAGGGCAAACCACATCCTAGGGCACATTGAACACACAACAGCCAGATGGACAAGAGAGGTGAATATTCTGCTGTATTCAGTTTTGGGGTGGCCTCACCTTGAATAACATACACAGCTCTGGGCTCCCACAGTTTAAGAAGGATACAAAGGTCCTTGAAGGAAGGGTCTGGGGTTTCCCAGAAGAGCCCAGTTCTGTTTCTGCTCATTAATAGTTTGCAGAGATCTTCCTTCTCAGTGTTCAAATGCATTTTTAAGAGAAATATAAAAAAGCACTCATACTATTTACCCTCATATATGAAAAGGCATCACATGTTCGTTGTTGTTGTTGCTGGGGAAGGACTTTTAATATATCGGATGGGAGGACTAGAAACAACGGATGTAAATTGGAAGGGGGTAGATTTAGACTTGACATAAGGAAGAAATTCTTTACAGTGAGGGTGGTGAGGCACTGGAATAGGTTGCCCAGAGAGGCTGTGGATGCCCCCTCTCTGGAGGTGTTCAAGACCAGGCTGGACAAGGCACTGAGCAGCCTGATCTAGTGGGAGGTGTCCCTGCCTATGGCAGGGGGGTTGGGACTCTATGATCTTTAAGGTCCCTTCCAACCCAAACTATTCTATGATTCTATTTGTCACCTTCTTACCTGGTATGAATCCTGAGTAAACACTGGTGGGTTATCATTGATATCCAAAACAAGGATGGTCAGGTCTGCTTCTGTTTCATGTACAGAATCTGAAACTATGATTCTCAGCTTATACACAGCAGTTTCTTCAAAATCTAATGGTTGTACTACTGTAACTACACCAGTGTGTTGGTCGATGACAAATTTCATTCCAGGATTATGATTGTAAATAAAACGAAACTGAAGTATTGGTCTGGAGTCTGCATCACTTGCTGATATCCGAGTCACCACAAAACCAGGCAGGGCATCTGAAAAAATAACTTTCAGAATAAGTCACAGCTAAAAGATGTTAAAATTTCTGAAGATTATGACAATTTCGCAATATTGAATCTTTGGTATGTCTAAGTTTTCTGAATTAGCTTTAGGTGGGCTCTGTGTTTTAAGATAATACTAACATCGACAAATAACACACAAACAGCAGGGGATTTCTTCAAAAGTATCCGCTTTATCCCAATTTTAATTTGTCTTTTCTTTAGACTTTATAGCCACTACAGTCACAGCTGTTTCTTTATCAGCAACAGGAACTTCCATGCTTTTGCACAAGTATTTCAGTGACATGAATTTATTCAACAGTGACACAAACTTCTACAAGAATATTTAACCAAGGCAGAGTTCCCTGGTTTGTGTAGAACCAATGAATACAATTCTGAAGCTTCTTCAAAGGAGGAGGAAGGCAACTAGAGAGAAAAAACATCTCTGGCAAGACTTACATGGCACAAAAATCTTAGGAGATCAAGGTCTTATAAGACTAAGAAACTGGATACAGAAAGCTTTTGTCCTGTGCCAAACTGACACTTGCAGAGACTGCAAACAGAACCTAAAAATATAATCTAACAAAGCCTGGAGCCAACAGGAACCAAACCACTTTTCATTTGCATGCCTAGGGAATTAAGCTTCAAAAACACTGTGCAATAACCTAAAGCAAGTGTTCTTAAATGGAATGCAAAAACTTAAGTAACTGCCAGTAGTTTATAGCCACTGTGCATTCACAACTCCTGTAATTGTCACTGTCACTGGGAGTTCAGTTTAGGAATGGCTAAAACCCATGATCAGATAGACAGCCTTGGTATTTTTTTTCTTAATAGGAGTAATGGAATTTCAGCACCTAAATCTTTATTCATTTTCACCTCTGTATCTCATTATCACATGTATGATGCCTGTACTTTAAAATGGTGGGCTCAAAATTTGAGGCCTTCAGATGTTGAGCTAGTGTCACACAACACACCAGATGTACACCAGGATAAAACGCAGGAGATCCTGGGTCCTCCTCTTCATGATCATCAACTGGATCAAGCTACAGAGCATTTTAAAGCTTCATTCAAATTTGCAGTGTCTCACTTCTAGCCATGCTGGTTTTAACACTAAGTATTTTTTTTGGAGGAGAAACAGAAACTGAAGACATTTGAAGAATACTCTAGAGTCCAAAATGAACAGTTACAGATGTATTTCTGCAGAGATTATTTTCATCTTTTTGAATGTCCTACAGTTTTGTCCAAAATATTCTTGAACACAATGTCTAAAGATTAATGTTTCTGAGAATAAAAGTGGATCACAATTAACTTTGTTATTTCAGTATCAGTATGATCCATTATCCTTTTTACTTAGCTACACAATCATCAAAAGCACTGTCATTGTCTGAAATTGCAATTTTAAAATGTAGAGCTGTACCATCACACTTACTTTCAGGGACCTTCACTTCACCTGGTGCCTGGACAACTGGAGCATTATCATTAACATCTAAAACTTGTATCCTCACAATACTTGTAGCAGAAAGTCTGGGGTTTCCTCTGTCAGAAGCTTGTACAACCAGCCTACAATTTTAGGAAAGAGTAATTGCCACATTGGTCAGAAATCACAGAATTACTGACTGATGGAAAAGTTACAAACAACTAGATTAGTTCTTCTTGCTCCTCCTTGCAATTCTTTAAGTTTCATCCTTCTTTCTGGAAGAAAGGAAGAAGGCTTTTTTGTTTCTTGTTGGATAAATGTCCAGGAGATTCTAGATGGCAAAACCATAACAAAATCATACAAAGAAAAGCAAATATTCTTACGTATTCATTTCACACAATCTCATACCAAAAGTACACAGTCAAAACTGATAGCAAGACTCAGATTAGACTACACATGTTTCTCCAGTTGGTAAATCAGAGTGGGAATTAAAGCTTAAGCACGAAATGATCCTTTGAAGTAACCTAACATCCCTTTTTATAAAGCAACAACAGGAACATGAAAATATGAAAATATATCATGGAACAATGCAAAGTGCCTACTGATGTTAAGGAGCCCAGAATCTCACTGTTAGATTCAGAGAGTTTCCCTGAATGCTGCCATCTTACACCTGCATAAGGATGGCTGCCAGATACTGATAACAATCTTCTGACTTCCACAAAGAAATTGGCAAGCAAAGATCTGGTAACAAAGAATGAAACGGTGTTCAGTTTCTGCAGGAACAAGCTTCCTAACTATACAGAGCAAATGTTAAATGTAAGTAATGATTATTTGGCTGCTCCAGAAGGGAATTAAAAATTAAATCTAACTCTACAGGTGCTCTGAAAAAAAGGAACAGACAAAAAAACCCCATCAACATGCAAAAGAACATAGAAGTTAGAGCCTGGTATCTTAACTGAATGTTCTGTGTACTAACTGCACATGCCACCATGTCACCATGTTTTCAGGATCTCCCTGTAGGTCTTCTGAATGCACTGTTCTTCTCATTTTCTAAGTCACAGTTTCTGTTCAAAGTGTCAAGTAGATATTATTTCCTAAATATTCTCACAGCAATATGGAATACAACAGTGGCACAACTTGGAAGATAACAGCTTGGAATAACACAAGCTGTGGATTACAGGACTTCCATCCGTGAACCACACCAGCTCTGCTCTGAGTGTCCTTGTGGTTTCTTTCACCAACAGAACATATAACTTGAATTTCAGGCTAGTATCCAATCATATAATTCCATAGAGAAAGTGTATTTTTTTTCTTTAGAATTAATATTGGTATCCATATGGAAATATTTTACTAAAAATAATCATGTTCTAAGGTTTCACGAGAATAAACTCTCACAGAAACACTTCAGCCAAGGCATTAAAATTAAAGCTCTGTCAACACCTTCATTATAACTCGTACTATAAGGAACTCAGAACTTCTGGGGATGAAAATGTTCAATTTAAATAAATAAACAACCCCTTGCAAATTTGAAAGAACTTATGGTAGTATTTTGAAATTAAACAGTAAAACAGTTTTGAAAGGTTCTTTTGCTGTTCACTTTTCACCTAACAATGTACAGAATAAAGAACTATTAATAAAGAGAATGAATATGAAGTTCCAGATTCCTTGAACAAATGGTCAATTTAAAAGTCTAGAATTCCATCATAAATAGTGAAACAAATCAGGATCCCAGAGAAATGGAGAAATGAGAATTACTATGCCTTCATAATCTGTTTCATCTACAGTAAATATCCTTCCTTTAAAGAATTTATTTTAGGTATTCTTGTAAAGTACTAGTTACAAATAAAATACGTTATTTAAACGTCTGAAAATCAGAACTGGTATTTTTGACTTAGTCAAAAGCTAAAAAATAAAATCCAAATGAAGCGTTCTGTACTTTAAATTAAAACAAAGTATTTCCCATCTGTCCTGGCATCCCATATCCACTTCTTCTCATCTTCTCCTGTATCCCATCTCCCCTGCATTCCACCTCCCCTGCGTCCAGTCTCCCAATGAATCTTTATAAGAACTTTCCATACAAACCTGTAAGATGATGTGTTTTCATGATCTAGGACTGTATTAGTTGCTAAAATCCCTCTTGCTGAATCAATTAGAAATTCTCCATTTTCATTACCAGATGTGATTGAGTATTCAATTTCTCCATTCAGTCCACTGTCCACATCAGTTGCAAATACCTGTTAGGGGGTAAAACTGAGGCTTAATTCAAAACAGCAGAATGCAGTTTCAGAAAGACTTACACCAGTTTCTGCTTGCCTTTCTATTGGACTGCAAAGATTTAACCAAATAATCACATTGCTCCCAAACATGAGTGTCATGCAAAGTCGCATAATCTGCTCACAAATTGCCCTAGGGATTCTTTTCCCGAGTAACTTGAAATTCGGCTATATAAAGCCCCAAGGCTGAATGCAATCATTTCACACTGCTTACATTACTGTAAGGTTGCTGGAAGAATGCTGTCTCTGTTTAATGTATATAAATGCACTAAGAGGTGTGTGACTGGCTCTTAAAAGTATTAATGCTAACTAAACAGACAAATGATAACATAACTGTTTTGTTAGAGCTTTCATGAAATAATTCATTAAATACTTTTTAACTAAACCAGAAAATGTAAAAGAGGCAAGCTATAAACAGAACAGAATAACATTCAACAGCAGTGAACAGGTTTCTCAAAGACTCCTCTGACTCTTTGAAGAGTCCTGAAGAGCAGGTTCGTGAACACCTGAGAAACTTGGAGGTGCACAAGTCCATGGGACCCGATGAGATCCACCCACGGGTCCTTAGAGAACTGGCAGATGAAGTTGCCAAACCACTGTCCATCATATTTGAAAGGTCATGGCAGACTGGTGAAGTTCCCACTGACTGGAGAAAGGGGAACATAATCCCCATATTTAAAAAGGGAAAGAAGGAGGACCCAGGAAACTACAGGCCAGTCAGTCTCACCTCTGTGCCTGGCAAAGTCATGGAGCAGATCCTCCTAAAAGGGTTGCAAAAACACATGGAGGGTGACACAGAGGTGATTGGAGGCAACCAACATGGCTTCACCAGGGCAAATCATGCCTGACCAATTTGGTGGCCTTCTATGATGGAGTAACATCA
>VZTY01014327.1:186122-274069 GCA_013400935.1 Turnix velox | reverse complement strand
GTTCAAGACCAGGCTGGACAAGGCACTGGGCAGCCTGGTCTAGTGGGAGGTGTCCCTGCCTATGGCAGGGGGGTTGGAACTCTATTTTTAAGGTCCCTTCCAACCCAAACTATTCTATGATTCTATGTTTTCCTGGTTGCTGAATGAGCATTATAATGAATGCAGGATCCAAACCATAGCAGAGGCAACCCATCAGACCAAATAAAAGAAACATAATAGAATGTATTCTGTCATAAAATTTTGACTACACATCTGGGTTGACTGCCTTTGATTTTTCTCCACTCCTGGACATATGTTTCTCCAAATACTATGTCCATCAGTTTCTAATCACCATCCCCCGGAGGCATTTGCAACTTTCCATTTATTTGTTCTCTAGAGAAGGAATATCTTCAGGACCTGACATGACCCTCACAGTGACCTGACTTGCAATGCAAGAATATGTACTGAGGAAATTATGCGTTCTTCTAGTCCAACTGATGTCTTCTTTTGCTCTAACACAGCCAGCTGGAAATACTTTTGGAGAATGGATCCATTCAGAGGAAGAAGTATTTGCACATTTAAATTGAGACAAGCTGCTCTTCAGGCATCTGATTTTAAATTGAACACTGGGGTTTTACTCTACTAGTCTGATGAGTTGAAAGTATTCTTTCTATTGCTATAGCCCTTTCAGTAGATGGATTAATGCAAGAACCAGCCTATAATGTAATCAGAACCACAGCTTTGAATGTTATTTCTCAGCTATTTGAAAAGAAAAAAAACTTAAAAAAATTAAATCCAGCCACACAATTATTAAAAAGAATTTTCTTTCAAATGAAAAAGTTTGAATTAAAGACCTGAAAGATGCCTTGTAATAAAATATTACAAATTATAGATTTGCAAGCAAAGTAGCAGCAACATCAAGAACCCCACTCTCAATTTTAAAGTTGCAGAGGTCCAGATGAGACCTAGCACTACTGTAGTCATGAACAGATCAACCGAACTTCTTTTTAATGTCAGCACTGGGCTTAGGAAGATTTATTATTGATTACCTGCATGATGTCTGTTTTAGGACTTTGACCTTCCCATACTGATGCTTTATAATAGCTTTGCTTAAATTTAGGTACATTGTCATTCACATCTTGAAGGAAAACTGTCACTTCACAGACCGCTGAATTCAAGCTGTTTTCAGCCAAAACCAAAAGATGAATTTTATTCTTAACTTCATAATCAAGAGACTTTGGCTTTTCTACTGTGATTGTACCTGGTTTATGAAAATAAAAGAAAGATCAAGATGAGGCTTATGTAGTCAGCAAAAAGTCTTCATTGTATCCAAATATCAAACATTGTTTGCTAGCATGTTAATTTCATTAGAAATCAAATTCAGATTTGTATGAATTTTTCAGTAAAAACACCATAAATATCTAATACCCCAAATCTGAGCTAGCACAATAACTTCTGCATTTTTCCAAGTTGGTGCTGCTTCATTTTTATTTTCCATGTTAAGCAGCAATGACTGGCTATTGTTTATGGATCTGTCCAGTATTCAAGAACTAAATTTTGAGCATAAAGATTTCAAAGTGAGCAAGTGGTCTCTCTTTAGTACAACATTTATCACATTGCCTGCACAGAAAAGGCAAAATAGCATCAGGAAGAATATAACAGAATAACTGAAAGACTGTACCATAGAATGGAGCAATTAATTAAGTCTGAGGCACATCAACTAGAAGGAAGAACTGAAAGAACCAGAGATTTGCATTCCAGAGAAGGACACAGATGAAAGAAACAGGTAAACAGTCTTCTATTATGTAAATAGCTTTTAAAATATTTTTTTGTCTATGGCTACTAGGTTAAGAAGTAATAATTTTTTTCAACACACATTCAAATAAATATGAATAAAGCCTCTCCAGCTGTGGGTTTGTAGAATCACTTTTCACTGGAAGTTAAGATCATGACAGATAAAACTTCTTCTATTCAGGCACAGTTGATTCCCATTCTGTGTTTGTCAACAGATTAGTTCTGTGTAAAACCATATAAAAAACGTTGACAGGGATCCAATCTAAAAAAAAAAAATCCCTCAGAATAGGAGAAAGCCTTCTCCAAACTGGGGTTAATTAGCACCAGTGCTTAAAAAGACAAGTAGAACACTTTGGCTGTTTAGAATATCTAAGGATGAAAAGGCATTAACATAGTTCAAAATACTTCTGCTGTAGAAATAATGAGCAGAGACTTATTGGTGTAAAAATTAATGATGAAGGAAAAACTGCCTTTAAAAAATCCTGAAAGGCTACAATTCAATTAATGATTCCTAAGAAACTGAAGACATATTTCAGAAAAAATGGAAACAAGTGTCTCAAAAGAACACTTCTGTATTCCACTGCTATAGAAATTCTACAATTTGTTGTAAAGGGAGTGCTTATGAAACTCCTAAGGAAAATAAAAAACAAAACCAAATTGAATGTTTGGGGATTGTTTGGGTTTTTTTGGAGGCAATACCAGAGATTCACTTTGCTGGGAATAAACTTATCTGGCTCTAAGGTGTTTTGTAAGACTAATCTTTGTGGCTCTATTTCACTGAAGTAAAAGGGACTTGAAAATCAAATGTAAGCACTTGAAGTTCCCTTGATCTAGAAAAATCAAAGTTACTTTAATTGTCCATCAGCATGACAACTTTACAGCAGTACATTGTCTGATGTCAGAATAATCCAGAAACTTGGGTAGAAAACCATTTATTAAGCGTGGAACCTATTTAGACCATTTCTGAGGAAAACTGCTTACAACATCTATGCCATCCCAGAAAGACTCCAACTGTTCAGAAAGCAAACTGCAGATATTTAGGAGCTGAGAGGAAACCAGAGTAGCTGTGTTTTCTTACTCTTAGAAGAGAGTGTGTAAATGCACAAGGGGAACACATCACTCTCCTGCCATCAGAAGTTCCTGACTGAAGAGCAGATGAAAGCAGACCTGCTGCAGAATGCAAACACAGCCATCAAAAGTAAACAAACCTGCCTTTCAGTCTTGCCAAGGTCAGCCTGAAACAGAGAGCATTAAACTCAACATGGTTCTAATGCTTCCTACATTTCAATGATTATGTTTATTGAGTTTTTGGGCAACTTCACCATGAGAAACAAGCTTGGAGTCTCAACTTGTCTCTAGACAACAAAGCAGTAGCTTATCAACTCCAAACATCCATCAACCATTAGTTAATCAGAAATAAGTGTTTTAGACAGGTATACTGGTGTTTAACTTCTTTTCCCATCAAGTTTACAATAGTGCAGGCTTCTCCACATCTCTGGCTTTACTAGTGATTATAGCAGGAGAGTAATATTTTCAGATGCTTTGCTCCTGAGGTAGGAACTTGCTAAATATTAGAGACCACAGAGTTTAAGTTACACACATAGACTTGAAAAAAAAAAAAAAATTTATGAAAATGTACCTGTAACGGGGTGTATGGAGAATATGCTTTCCTTGTCACTGAAGATGGTGTATTTTATGTTTTCTCCTGTAAAATTGTGTTCATAAGCTTCTACAGTGAGAAACGATGTACCTACAGAAGCAATAAGACATTTTCACTATGTGCATTTGAGGAGGTTTTATTCCAATTTCATATTACTGTGACTAATAGCAGATGCATGCTCAAAGGTGTTTACAATAGGCTAGGTGTTTATTCAAGACAGTAAAAACAACACCTCCATGACTTTCACTGCATTGCAGCTTCATAGAAAAAACACTGTAAATTTCTCCTTGTGCAGCAAACTACTCTTCTGATCTCATTTTCATCACCTGCCTAAATAAAATTGTAAATTTTAATCTTTACCTAATTGTAGGCTTCCATGTACCTCTTACCATGGAATTACCTCTTACCTGAACTAATTTTTATTTAAGTTATGAAGAAAATAGTCCTTTTTGTTTTGTATAATAGGGAATGGCTGTTACCCCTGAAGCACCATACAGAAGTTAATTTTCTTTCATTTACCTGTACTCAACTTGGATTTTTGAACAACACTTATAATTAAATTTTCTTTAAAATTTTAATTAAACCTTTTCAAAGGGAGAGAGTTGGAAGATGAAACTACATGCATGGCTATGTGTCAATTCAAGCAGGAACCAAATTCAATCAAAAAAAGCAATGATTTAATATGTAATACAGGAGTAATGAAATAAAAACCCTGTTTGAAACAAGATTAGAGGAAAAAAAGTTGAATCAGAATACATTATTCTGCTCAGAGTCATCATGCTTAAGAAAAATGTACCAAGCTTAAAAAGCCTTATCAATATTCCTAAAGGATATTCTTCTCAAGTGAGTTATGAAATTGTTTAGTATATATGGTGATTGATTTTAATGGATTTTAATTATGTAATTAAATTGTAATTGATTCCATTCAACCTTGATAGAATGAGGTTACTGTGCAACCTGAACTCTTCTAAAGATCTTCAGAGAGCTAACTATTTTATTACATTACAAAGGGCCTTCTGTTCATGCTTAGTGTCCCAAATACAGGGGGCAAGGACTGTACCGTAAAAACAAGAGGAAATTTTCCTCTTAGAAGTATCTGCTACTTTTTATTTTACTGTTTAAAATTTTGGTGATTTCTCATTTACTCCTAAAACATGACTGTCAAAACCAAATGTAGATTTTTACAGATATACATTTCTGTATCAGTCAATGTACTTACTACAAAAGTTCTAGAAGTAAGCTCCAATCATCCAATATGTAAAGATTGATATAAAAGCTACAATGTTTTTTTCAGGAACTAAAATAGGGAGCTGTAGGTTGAATTTTCATAGCTGGGCAACTTTGATTTACTACAAAAGCCTGCAATGGCAAGTCCTTAGAACAGAGTTAAAGGTACAAAAAAAATAGAGGTCCAAATAATGTTGCTATTTACCTTCTATTTCTGTCAGCAGACTTTTTGTTTACTTGCACATTTAAGAAGAAAAATTACCAGAAATAAAGGAAGCAGCAGCAACACTTGAATCTCTGGTTTTTCAAAAATGACACCAATAAATTTTTGCCATTGGTCCACAAATCCCCTCCCTTTAAGTTTCATACTTCCATATTCTCTTGGGTTGTTTTCAAAACTGTCTACGATTTCTTGTGTGCAGAAGAATTTCTTGCTACTGGTATCTTTCATAGAAAATGACTCCTTCAAACAGTGAATTCTTACAGTTCACTGCCAAAAACTCTGAGATTTGTTGTGCCAAAACCAGGCCTCATACAGGTAAATTGCAAAACACAAAAACCCATCCACTGGAACTAGCAAGTAGATGTAATTCAAACCTGCTCCAAGAAAAGGTCATATGCATGTCAACTGAAGAAAATAAGAGAAAAGTAAGCTTTCTGGCTTCAAAGCACACTAAAACAGAACAAGGATGAGATCAGCACTGAAATTACTAAGAAGGGTGAGAGAACAGGATCAAAGCAGAAAGCAGTTGTATTAGTTTGAAACATTAAGCAATCAATTTATAGGTTATTTAAGTATATTAAAGGAAGTGAAGGGTGATTCAAAATGTTTGAATTTTGGGGTTTTTTTCCCCCCAGTTCACTCAGACTGACTGTATTTAGAAATAGCTTAAATGCTTTATATTACCAATATTAACATCAAGCCTACTGACTCGAAACTTGAAGTATGGCAGTGGGGGCAGTAATTGCACATGGATCCAAATGGATTCAAAAACTTGCTGAACATAACATATGCATCAGAAATGAGCTACTGTATAATCTATATAATAGATTATAGCAGTCTTTTTTTTCCCCCCTCCTTTGCTATCTAACCCTGTTTCATCCTTGTCATTATTTCTTAATTGTCAATGAAAAAGCTAACTGAGCACAAAGAGATGACTTAGAGAATTAGAGGTGACATACTTTATGTCTATTAGCAAAAAAAATCCAAGCAGTTTTATTGGCAAATCTGACTCCAGCAAAGTATTATGCAGCCAACCATTCAAGAGAAAGCTTGGTGAATAATAATGGTTTCTTACCCTCCCACAACTGCAGTGACCTGATTACTGACTGGCTTCTAAGTATCTGTTTATTATATTTAAAGGCATGAAATCTTTAATATTAAACAGAAAATAAAAAGTAGAAGAATAAAACAGGGTTTTCTATAGATCATTAAACCTGGAGCTCAAACATTTGAAGAAAATCTGACCACAAGGACTTATTCCCAAGACACTTGCCGGTCAACAAGCTGAGACTAAATTAAAACTAAGGAACTTTAGCTTTTGCTTTTATCATTTATACTATTTAGATTTTTAAAATAATTTTTTAAAATAGGGTTTTACCACTCTCTTAGTTACAGCAAAAATAAAATCAGCAGGAAGAGTCACAGTTATGAATATCAATAAATAATCAATATGTAATCTAAATCTCCCTCTGACTGACTACTCTGGCAACATTCATACTTGTAGGGATCCCAGGACAGCATATATCCTCTAAGTTAGCTTCTATAGTAGTTTTAATTATAATCATGCTTTTTTCACACTGAAATGTAAAGTATTTAGTATTTACTTATGCTTATATAAATAAGCAAATACCCCTTATCACAGCTAAAACAGTATGTGGGGAAGTCTCTCATAGTCATGAAAGAATTCAATCTTCTTAAAATATAAGAACTTTATTAAATATATAATTTTTTTTTCTATAAAACTCCTATTTAACCTGAAGCTTTGCTAAATGTCCTTTAATCAAAAGAGCTTAATTAAATCAAACCTTAGAAGAGAAAAACAAACTGACTATGGCATTCTACTACCTCAGTTCCTTGGGGCATTTCCATAATTGCAGGATGAACTGTCTAGCCTGACTTGTGAATATATCTAAACTTAGGAAAACTTAAGATCAGATCAGCTTGTCTGTTAAATAAAGCTCTGAATTTTATCTTCTTTCTTTAAAGTAACACTTGTTTCCTAACAAAAAACTTTCTACCTATTTTTTTTCTTTTTTACCTAGAAAGAGATTTTAATGCATGATTAAGGTAGGTTAAGCCCCTCTCTCCTGAGAAGAGTGAAACCTCAGGGCATTGACCTTACTGCCCGAGGGGAAACCCGATAAAGGGGTTCCTACAATGATTCCATCACCCTCCCCCAGCCTTTCTCCTCCCACCACGTTCCCTTGGAAAATGCAACTCACCAGTGATGTCCTACAGCAGAGACACCAGGAGAAGCATCCCATGGAAGGGCAAATGGTGGCTACTACCCTTCTCCACTGGTGTTAAACAGGAGAGTGGGTGGAGGGAGCTGATCAGCTGGAGAGGGGAGGAGTCTCCAGTGGAGCCCAGGTGTGTGGGATGTAGGGGAAAATGAGCAGGAGGTGGGGGAAAAGAGAGGAATGTGGAACCTGCCTAGAGTCCACCTGGGGGGAAAATGAAAGGACTTGAGTGTTCATCATGAGAGGGTGAGACATGGGAATGGGTTGCCCAGAGAGGTGGTGGAAGCCCCATCCCTGGAGACATCCAAGGCTAGGCTGGATGAGACATCAAGCTACCTGATCTAGTGCAGGATGTCCCTACAGGGCAGGGTGGGTGGAACTAGGTGATCTTTAAGGTCCCTTCCAGCCCAAACCATTATGTGATTCCTGAAAATACAAGACTGCTGCAGGAAGGGACACACAAAATTTGAGAGTCCAGGGATTGCCTCTGGAAACACCCTGGTCTCTCCACTTTCCAGATACCTAGGATGGGGGGCCTTCATATATCAGTGCATCTGACTCTCAATGAGTGGGTCAATGAAAAGACAGAAGACAAGATTAATGTGCATTGCTGTGACATCTGAACTGTATCTTCTGGAAGTAGCAATTTCCCTCAAGACAGACTCTCCTTCACAAAGTGACACACAATTACTGTACACTGCTGACACTACTAAAACAGAGTTTGAAGGCCTTGGGGTGTCTGTGACTAATTCACAGTATAACTCAACTGTAAGGCATCCAAAACAACTTGTAAATCCTGGTCAAACTCAAGGAATAAAAAGTATTTCTTAAACATCAGGATAAATTCCTTTAAGTTTCTGTCTTTTTTAAAATTTGTTACATAAGCAATAAATGAAGCACTGCTTTAAAAAAAGCATCTTATCCCATAGGTTCTGTACATACAGCTCTCAGGAGGGAGTGAAAGGGAAATGCTTCTCTGACCAAAGAGACCACTACAAATCATTCTGCTAAAAGAGCAAACTCGCTGATAGTCAGGGATTCCCAGGCTGAGGGATAGGCACACATCAGCTCTGAAAAAGCAGGACTCTGTTTGATGTGACCAGCACTGTTTTACAAGGGTAGCAAACTCAAGAGCCTGACAATGCCTACAAGTAACAGACCACGCTTCTTTTTCTTGTCAGTGCACTGGAAGAGGGTGGTGGGTATTTGCTACATCCAAATTACCTTTTTCCTGCCGCAGCACAGGAAAAAAGTTTCCCTGTACTATTCATTACAATTGGTATTCCAAAAAGAAGGAAGATTTGCAACAGCAAGAACACAAACTGGGATTTAATGCCCACCTGCTGCACTGTTCTCAGGCACATTTGCTTCATACAGGCTCTGGCTGAATGCAATCTGCTCCTCTTGTTCTTCTGTAAAGATAATGACCATGGCTGTGGCTGTTCGAGGTGAGATACCTTGATCTGAGGCCATCACTAGCAGTTGAGTACTGAAGTCCTTGGAAGCCAAGGGCTCCTGAAGAATGATGTCACCTGTCTGCACATCAATCTGAAACACAGTTTCTGCTACCATCAAACCAAATACAACAGATCCATTTGATCCCAGATCCATATCCTCTGCTCTCACAGTGGCTATCGTCTCATTCACACGAGTTTCACAAGGGACAAAAGCCCTGATAGGATTCTGCAAAAAAATGGGATCATTGTCATTGACATCATCAACATGCACCACGACACTGACAGTGGTGCTTCTTGGCAAATGATTGCTACAGTCACTTGCAACAGCCCTAAATGTATACTGGGATTTGGTCTCCCGGTCCAGTGCCTTGGTAGTAACTATAGACCCCGTTACACTGTCAATAGCAAATGCTCCAAAGGTGTCATCAATGAGGGAGTATGTAACTTCGCCACTCAGGCCATCATCTTTATCAGAAGCAGAGAGGTCCAGGATGGCTGAGCCTTCTTTAAGGTCTTCTCTCACGGAGATTTGATACTGGGTCTTTGCAAACAATGGGCTGTGGTCATTTTCATCCAAGACTGATAGATAGAGCTGTGCAGTGGAGCATCTGGAGGGACTGCCTAGGTCACAGCACTCTATTACAAGAGTGAAATTGCTGACGTCTTCTCTGTCTAAGCTATGAGTAACCAGCAGTTTTCCTGAAGTGTTATTTAGTGTGAAGTATTCGCCAACATTTCCACCTTTCAAACACATAAAAAATAAAATAATCACAAACAATTGCTTTTTAAAAAAGAATCCCTTGTGAATAATGCTTTGTTAATTGCAAGAACATGATGTGATTCCTTGTACAGCTTATGCACTTATGTATCTTTCACATATTTTACTCTTACATGAATTAAAACCTGCATTTCATTTAAATCAGTGAGTGGCAATGACAGAAAATGCAGAATGTGGTATCAATTTATAGAGTGGCTATTTTGCCAGATGCAAGTATTTTTTTCCCAAAGCAGCACACCTTGTAAAATCTCCTGCAACTATGCTGTTGCACAAAGTGACCTCTTCCCAACCTTAGTTAGAAAGTCCAGTAACCTAAAAAGTACTGCTGACAATTGTCATTACTTGCTTCTTGTTCTCTTTTGCAAACCTGTCTCTCAAAAGTGAATAGTTGTGCAAGGTCTTGATTTGAGGGGCATGGGAAGGGATATATGAAATAGTCAATCAAAAAGTTGACATTTTTAGTAACAGTGAAACACACTTTATAACATGAAGACCAAAGGTAATTAAAGATCTTTATGAAATAAATAATAAGAAAAAATAAAGCAAAGGAAATTATAATGGCTTCTTCATAGAAAAATATGTTGGCTGTTACTACAGTAGCCATTTGAGCTGTTGTTGAGAGCCACAAAACAAAGCAAGCACAGTAAGCTTGTATTTGTGCAAAGATATTACAGGAGGCTTTGAACAGCTGTGAAGTTTACACTGGCATAGTGGACACAGGGTGAGTTTGGCAATATGAAAACTAACCATGACATTACTAATTTCTGGGTGACAGAAGCTCTCATGAAATTAAATAAAATAAATAAAATCAGAATAATTATTGCATCTATTTTCAAGAGTATATTTACATTCAGAACTTCAACACTATAAATGAAAGGTGAAACACTATGCTCCTTCCAGCATATGTAGTTTTTCTTTTCCTTTCTGTATTTCAATGAATGCATGCCTGGAAAGTACTTATTAATACTTACAAAGGATGAAAGGTTGGTTTCCCCCCCTCCCCCCAAAGAAAGAAGGATGTCAACACGATGAGAGCTAGGGAGGGTCTGGTAAAAAAGATTGGTCTAAGACGTGAACACTTCTGTTTACATCTTTTCTGATTTATACAATCAAAAGAGTGTAACTCACCAATTATTTTGTATCTTAGAGCTCCATTATTGCCAGCATCCATATCTACAGCCCAGACAATGTAAACGACAGAAGGCTGTTGGTTCTCTGGAATATGGATCTCAGAGGTGGGAAGAAGAAAGGTGGGAGAGTGATCATTTTCATCCAGCACTTTGCAGATAACTGTCACCGTGCTTGACAGTGATGGGCTTCCACTGTCTCGAACCAAAACTAAGATTAATAAAAAGACCACAAATTTTAAGCAATCATGGCTGCAACAATAGATGTTCCTTAACAGAATAGGAGAGTTATTGTGCTATGCAAAAAACATATTCTCTTCTGTACCAAAAAATCTTACCACCTACATCTTATTCAGACAGCATAGAAAGAAATTAACACCGATAACAATATCACACCCACTCTCACTTGACATTTTATAAGCACTCATAGGTATTCTGCACTTTTACCTTTAATACTGAAAACATCCTGGGTTTCTCTGTCCAGTGATGCAGTTGTTAGGAGTTCTCCACTGTCTGGATTTATCTTGAAGTTCTCATAACCAGTTCCTGGTAAGATTTCATACCGAAGCAAAGAATTCAGTCCTTAAAAGCAGAGTGGAAATCTTGGTAAAACACAGCAATTCTCCTCACATTCTGGTATATTGATTTGTCTTTTTCTTTTTCTCCTCCCCAATAAACAGTTATGGATGAAATTATTACTTGTAGTGCAGTAAGCAACTGCTTAATATTTGAATCTTCTAAATCCTTGTTCAGATGTGCTTTGTACCTTGGTTTTGCAACCACTCAAAGTGACCCAAACAAGCTGGTAAAGAAAACACTAATTTGCAGTCCATGCATTTGTCTCCTGATCTCCCCAAGGTAGGAGTGTCTCAACAGGATGCCAAAAGAGTAGAGGGCTGCTCTGCTTCTCCACACAGAGTGGACATAAGTATCTCTATCCTAACTATGTAGTATGAACATCCACTTCTGGGCTTTCCCCACCATTTCTGAATATTGGTAATAACGAGCAGACAGGTGTCTAATTCCTATCAAGGTTCACAGAGTAGCCATCCCATGGTTGTCTTCAACAGAAAAGTCAATTTGGTAGACATTCTCACAGCATATTTTAGGCCTTTTAATTGCTTCTTCTTGTAGCCAGACTCTGAAAAGATACCATTTGGTTTTATGAAGTCATGCAGAATTTCCAGATAGGAAGGCTGCAGAGTTTCCTGCACTAAAGAGTTTACTGCACTGAAAGTTTTTCTGAATGCCAGTCCCATTTGGTTCCTAATCAGACTTTCCACATGTATACAGTACAGGGATATTAACCTTCCTGTCTTTCTCAAGGCTAAAACCACATAAGCTTTTAAAAACCTTTCCTTCAAAGTTGTCTGCCAGAGCAGAACAAGAAATCTGACTCCACATTTTTACCTATTATAGTTATAAAATAATTTATTTCATTTTTTCTAGTTTCAAATCCCTCCTAAGAAAACCATATTGTCATCTCTATCATGCTTACATTAATCATTTGGATTAGTTTAATCTAACATTATAATTGAAGGCCTTGTACTGTTGGGGGGGACACAGGGTTTGGGTTGTTGTTTTTTTTTTTTTTTGGAAATTTTTCTAAAGTTTCATTTAATCATTCTTAGTTTTTCCTACCAACAACCGGTCTTGTAATAGTTTAGGGATAGTTGGTGCATCTAGAGAACTACAGCACTCCTTGTCATCGGAGGACTGCTATTCAAACACTGCTTGCCTGTTCCCACCTGCTGCAGTCAAAAAAGGACAATCTGCTCTAGAGTTGATGGAGAAATACCAGTGCGAGAGAAAAAACAGAGTCTACAGCTTTTAACATAGAGTCATTGAACAGTTTGCATTGGGACTTTAAAGATCCTCTAGTTCTAACCCTCCTGCCATAGGCAGGGATAAATAACTTCCTGTTTGCCCTTGAATAGCTTTGCTAAACAGTTGACAACACTACTGAAATTGGATTATGACAATTATTACTGTAAATTCATTTACCCCTCAAGTCAGTGTAGGAACATATTCATATAATATGCAGCAGAAGGAAGTCCTTTCAACATTCCAGAAAAAATGCAAAAAAAATCACAACACTAAGGACAATCAAGGAGGATGCTTAGAAAGTTTAAGGTTGTCAACACAACCATCTGATCTGCCTGTATTAGATACATGCAACTACATCTGAGAAGATATTCACAGCCCTGCCTGTACTTTTCTATCCTTAATCACCAATACTACAGGTCAAAAAAAGACACGTGACATTGCAGGGCTTTTGGTCTCCTGCAACTGAACTGCTTCAGTGCACCTCAATTAGCAGATTTCACAACAAGCAGTATTTGCAAATAGTGCTGAAAAAACATATAGGTGCCATCCAAGCTGACTACTCACATACTATTAAAATGAAAACGTTTAATCTTTTGAGGACATAGATACATGACACCTCCATTACACTTACTTACCAGGCATGTATTGCTTTTTTCTCTTGTACATCTGGAAGAAGCAATCGTGTAGCAGTAACAGAAAGATGCACACCCCGCTCAAGAAAAGAGTGTGATGACCCCATACCTCCACATGCCATGGCACAGCAGCTGTTACATTTGCACTTGGTGCAACCTGCTAGTTAACTATTCAGTATTGCTAGTCACATTTGGGCAGGTTGGATACACGGTGCCTGAGCTGCAACCAGGGAAAAGCTTCAGCCCTTTTCCCTGTACCCCTGCCATAGCACAGACAGCAAGATCCTCTAGTTCTAACGCTTGTGTCCTCCCTCCCACAGCTTCTCAGAAGCAGCACTAGTCTAGTGCCACCACCTGTGAAGAAGTAATAGGAACACATGTCCCCCTGCCCTAAATCTAGGATCAACTGCATATTCTTAATTCCACTGTTTTTAAGTCCACAATAATCCATTAATATAAGCAAGACAGTGGATGGCAGCAAGTTCTGATTCATAACTCTAAATCAGAGGTCCCTATTAACCTTCTGCATTTTTAACTCTAAGCCTCCAGGCGTAACTGCTGAACTGCCAAGGTACACCTCAGCTTAAAAGCAGGACTTGACAAATGTTAGTTCATTCAGTCATGACCTATCTTAAATATGCTGTGGGTATCTTCCCAATGCGTTGTATGTTCTCTCACATCTACATGATAAGATACCCACAGGGATATCCACATGAAAGAAAATCACTACAAGCAAAAATTTCAATAGAGATTTCAAAAAGAAAGAAAAATTTTGAACTAGAAGCAAGCTTAAAGCTTCAGTCTTGGTTCAGACACAAAGGTGATGACTGCCTGCCTTCCCTCTTCCCTTCTCAGGGAATGAATTAGAAAGACAGATAAAACAAAAGCTTGATGATGGCCGATACTGTCAGTAAAAACGATTCCTCCCCGTGGTCAATCAGGGAACAGATGAAATGGGAAAAAAAAATAAAAATCTGTGATGGCAGTAAAGTCCTCCGCTGGGAATAGGTAAATATTACAGGGATGAGAACTGCAATTTAAAGAGGAAATAAAAGCAAAGAAAAATCCATGATGCAGAAAATAAACAGTAACATGAAAGGAGCTGTCTTATTCAGAAACTCTGTTCCAAAAATTTAAGAAGAGTAACATTATGTTTGACTTACATAAATCCAATTTTCTTGTATTATGAGCATCATTTCAGTATTTGTTTGTAACAATACTGTTACACACATACAAAATGAGGCTAAATCAGGCAAATGTGAGAAAAAGACCCAACAGAAGGACTGTGGTTACTGGAAAATGTACTTTAGAAAAAAAGCAGGAAGGAACTATCAGCCACAACAGTGCTCCAGCCCAAAGTGTCTGCAGAGGCAGGGGCACGCTGTGACACCCAGTACACATGGAATGTCCTTCCTCTCCACCCTGCTCCCTCCTCCTAACAGCTTCCAAAACTCTCCTTCTGCTGTTATTTCCCTCAAGATGTGCATTATGTAAACAGAAGGGATGGAGAAAGGAGGGTGAGGAATTCAAGCAAATTCCCACTTCTTCGTTATCTCAGAGAGTCTTAATTTAAAAACCATCTTTTCCTTTTCATGATGTGATCCATAAAAGTAAGAAAATACTTGGAAGAGCAAGGTACAGAGGTAATGCTGCTCAGCTGTCATAAAGATACTCACCCAGTCCTAACTTCTAATTACTTTGTGAGAAAGTGTCTTTTTTATATAACACCTCTACTGATCTCACATCAGCATTCCATAATCAATGTGTGCGTGTGCTCCACGTTAAAATGACAAAACTTACTGAATACAGAAAATTAGTTTGCTAACAAGATCTGTTGTCTTCTTGTTGTTTTGGATAGCACCACTTCAAATAATTCTAAAGATGCACAGAAAGTGCACTCAAAGTAAAATAATTTATAAAATAGAGACAAACTTTGGGCCAATTGCAGCAGTATTGTAATATTTAATTCTCTTCCTACATTTTGTATTTTACAAGTGTCTCTGTGTCACTACTTCATGTTACAGCAAATGCAAGCACTGTACATGTTCTCTCCAGCACACAGACTAACAGTAACACATCATACTGATTTTGAATGAGCCGGTAATTGAAAAACTGGATAGAATTTCTTTGTTGCCTAGCAAAGACTGTCTCACGTTTAGTCTTCACCTGTGATTCAAAAAGTATATGAACCACCCTTTTGATAGGATAAGGATAGAGGTGTCTATACAAATGGTAAGTGTCTTTGAAAACAGAGGAAACCTGATAACTTTCACAAAGGTGTTGATTAACTACAGGTAAACACAGGAAATTAGCTGATTTACACCAGACAATTTACATAGAAGAACTAGCAGATAAAATCCAGCCAATTTACATATACATACTCCTGAAATTGCAAACATGAATTAGATATGAATGTTGGACATAAGAAAGAAATTCTTTACAGTGAGGATGGTGAAATACTGGAACAGGTTGCCCAGGGAGGTTGTGGATGCCCCCTCTCTGGAGGTGTTCAAGACTAGGCTGGACAGGGCACTGGGCAGCCTGGTCTAGTGGGAGGTGTCCCTGCCTATGGCAGGGGGGGTGGAACTCGATGGTCTTTAAGGTCCCTTCCAACCCAAACTATTCTATGATTCTATGACTTTGATTTTCACGTTAGACATGACAGGGGAGTCTGTAAATCCCAATTACCTTGGAACCAATGGTAAAAGGCAAAAATTAGGAGCCTATGCCCTCCAGCAATTTGAGGGATCCCATCTGGGGAATGTCTCAGTGAACTCTCCTTTATTCGAAAAAAGTTAACTCTCCTTCAAGACTCCTCTGTCTCCTTTGTGAACACTCCGACCTCAGAAACTTTCTGAACGTTTTCTTACTTGCCCATTCTGCGTATGTTTGGAAAGCAATGCATTAACATTCTTACGTACGAAAAATCCTCTTTGTAATCCAAAGCAGATTCCACGATCCTTTCACAAACTCAACTAGCTGGAAAATCTTGGATGACAGTGCCCCTCTCCGGTCAGAAAAGATCAGTGCATATTTAGCAGTTCTGCTACAAAACCAAGACCCTTGCCTAGTGAACTGTATTAAAACCATTTAAAAAGCTCTTGGTTAACAGCAAAAAAAATTCAACTCAGCTCAAGTTAATATTTGAATTTTTTTCCAGAGCATTCTAGACATCTTCACGGGAAAGCTACCATGCACTGAGCCACTCTGCATCATGCAAGCTCATACCTTATATATAATATTCCTGCTGAAGCCACCACAGTGTGCAAGCCAGAATACCTCCAATCCTTTATTAAAGGTTTTTGAGACTCAAAACTCATACATGACCATGGGAAAAGCACAATAGCTTTACATGTAAGCAAAGCAGGCAGCAAGATAATCAGCCACTCTCCACAATTAATTTATTGCAGGAGGACAGAAATTACCTGCATCTCTGTCCACAGCTTCCACCTTCAGGACAAACTCCCCTGGATCTTGGTTTTCATGAACTGCAGTCTCATAAAGTTGCTTCAGAAATACTGGGGTCTCATCATTCACATCAAGAACAATGATGGTTAAAAGCTGTGTGGTGGAGAGAGCTGGGCTGCCATCATCAAGTGCCATGACTGTCAAATTGTAGCAGTCCTGGATCTCACGGTCCAGAAGCTGGGATGTAGTTAAGAGTCCTATTACAAAGAAAAAAATGTATTAAAAAATATTCTTGTACAGGTTAGAATCACAGCTGTTCCAGCACTCACAGCCTCAATGTAGTATCATCATGCATGCTTCAACACTATTGCAAGGCTTCCAGACTTGTATTTTCATTGAGAATGCTACTTGGCCCATGTTGACATCAAAGGAAACTGGGAACTGATATTTAAGTGAAGTTCAGAGATTCTTTTTTACTTAAATTTGGACTTAACTTTATTTAACTTAGTCTTCTTTTGGAACAAAGTTATGCTACTAGAAGCTCTACAAGTCAGCTTTAGCTGCATCCCATAATGGATTCAAAATCAAAGTAAGAACCAGATAATATTGCAGTTATTGGAGGAAGATCTCCATTTACATGCATGTGGTATGAGAGTTACAGGAACCAGAGAACTTCAGAAGGTTGAAAAATGAAATCCATGAACACCTTGAGTCTCCACTGAACTTGTTTCACTCACAGTGTGATGCTCATTCCTTCATCTTGACTTTGCCTTTCCTTGTGTGCACGTATAGCAACATACATGAGCATGCATGCTTAAAGTATTCACCATACAAAAACCAGAATGAAGCATTTCACTGCACACTTTTTCTTCCCACACTCTTTATTGTGCTTTATTGTGGACAGTGCTCCTACACATCTACACAACACAGTAATAGTGCCATGCAGACATTTTTGGATCAAGTCTCACTGAGCTTGCCTACTACACCCAGAACTGCTCATGTGGTGCTCTGCTCAAGGTAATCAATCGCCCCAGAGGACAGTAAGGCACGTGGGTAGGGTAGCACAGTAATGTGGTATTTCAGTGCTGCATCCTATGCACTCCTGAATATTACTATGAGAAGCACAGCACAAGAAACTTGGAGAGAACAGATCTTACAGTACCTGTGATTTTATCCAATGCAAAGGCTTTGTTCTCATTGCCCGAAAGAATGTGGTATGTAACTTCTCCATTTCTTCCTTCATCAGGATCCGTTGCAATTAAGTGGTGAGCAAGGAAGCCCACCTCCACATCCTCCATGACATAGGAAAGAGGCACAGATGTAAAACTGGGACTGTTGTCATTGATATCTAGAACAACAATTTTCACAGCCAGGGAATCAAACCTGCGATCAGTCAGATTTCTTGCCTGATCTGCTGCAGACACTGTAAGGGTCACAGAGCGAGTAATCTCCCTGTCTAGTGGAAGAGCTGTGGTCAAGGTGCCATACGAAGGGTGAATAAGAAATGGATTTTCACCCATTGTACTCATCTCTAGGGAATATTGTATTTTGCTGTTCAGAAAAGTGCCATCTCCATCTTTTGCATTGAATGTGTAAACCAGAGTACCAACAGGGACATTCTCCTCTATCCCAATCACTATAAAATCATCTTGAAAATATGGAGAATGATCATTCTGATCTTCTACATCAATACTTAAGAAGACGGTGTTATTCTGTGGAGGGTTATTATTATAATCTTTTAAAATTATTTGCAAAAGGAAGTGTGAAGCTGTTTCATAGTCAAGTTCCTTGGAAAGAAAAAGGTCTCCCGTTGAGCTATCTATTTCAAAATAGACATCATCTTCTTTAGCAATGCTGAAATGAAGTTTCCTGTTAGCTGTTAGATGATTTTCAGGCCACTTCAGAAAATTCAACACTTGCGCAGGTTTGCAATTCTCAGGTATGACAAGGTGCTTGAAATCCTGAGAGAAGATAGATTGCCCATTCGGAAGTGGGATTACCTGCAATAAAAAGCACAATGACTGACATATTTTCCCATTTTTATTAGGAATAGTGAATTAAAACAGCTTCCCTTAATTGAAAATTTAATAATTTATTATTTGTCCTAAGCATGTCCCAAAGCAAGAAGATAACATGACAAATGAGACTTCAGATAGTCCTTCCATCACATCTTTTATTCCCACATTAAACAACAGACAAGACTGTCTCTCACTCTCTGAACCACAAGGGTTCAAAGATGGCTCACTTGAATTCTGCTCTCTCTGCTCCTATTCTGAAGCACTTTAACAGGACAGCATCACCAGGACAGATGTGATAAAGAAAGCACTGAATGTTATGCTGTTTGCCAAACACAAACAGGCAGTTGGGTTCTTCATGTCATTACAGAATTTCATTCAGTAGGGATTGCTGCAGTGTTCCAAGTTAATGATTTAATTAATCTCTTTAACTGTAGGAAGTGCTTTTGCCTTGTCTTGACTGAACCTTTTTTTTTCTAAGCAATCCAAAACTAACCATCTTTTTGATGATGTGAAAACAGCAATCTCAGTGACATTCAGCCTCTGATAAAGGAGCACACGGGCAGCCTGGACAAAGCAGTCCCATTGTGGCTCAATGAACAGCAGGTGGCTGTGGAAAGAGCACACACTGTATTTCACACTCCCATGCAGAGCAGCACTGTATAAACCAGCTCAATGGAATAAGCTATTCTTACATTGGGTAACACAGACAGAATTTAGAAAATAGTGTAACACAGTAGAGAGGAAAATTACTCTTTCCTGCCTTCAGTCTCTCCTGATACTTGCTTTTCATTTTGCCTACCTGGTTATTTCCCTTCTCTTTTTCCAATGTTCATAATAACCTCCTGCTAAAGGATAAACATAAAGTTTTGCAAGACAACCCAGAATGCTGTTGGGTATTTTTAATTCAAAATGAATCCACCTTCTCACTTCATTCATCAACAGAAAAATGGGTAGAGAAAACTAGAATGACCTTGGTTGGAAGGGACTTTGTAGATCATCTAGCCCAGCTATCAACCTAACTCTGACATGAATCATCCCTAAATTCTGTCTCTAAGCTCTGTGTTCACTCATCTCCTAAGTACCTCCAGGGATGGTGTCTCAACCACTTCCCTGGGCAGCCTGTTCCATTGCTTGATAAACCTTTCAGTGGAAAAACATTTCTTAATATGAAGTCTAACCCTCCCCTGGCACAACTTGAGGTAATTTCTTCATCTGTTACTTGGGAGATGAGGTAAGCATTCATCTTCACCTGCCTGCAGAGAGCATAAGGTCTTCCCTNGTCAAGGTGCCATACGAAGGGTGAATAAGAAATGGATTTTCACCCATTGTACTCATCTCTAGGGAATATTGTATTTTGCTGTTCAGAAAAGTGCCATCTCCATCTTTTGCATTGAATGTGTAAACCAGAGTACCAACAGGGACATTCTCCTCTATCCCAATCACTATAAAATCATCTTGAAAATATGGAGAATGATCATTCTGATCTTCTACATCAATACTTAAGAAGACGGTGTTATTCTGTGGAGGGTTATTATTATAATCTTTTAAAATTATTTGCAAAAGGAAGTGTGAAGCTGTTTCATAGTCAAGTTCCTTGGAAAGAAAAAGGTCTCCCGTTGAGCTATCTATTTCAAAATAGACATCATCTTCTTTAGCAATGCTGAAATGAAGTTTCCTGTTAGCTGTTAGATGATTTTCAGGCCACTTCAGAAAATTCAACACTTGCGCAGGTTTGCAATTCTCAGGTATGACAAGGTGCTTGAAATCCTGAGAGAAGATAGATTGCCCATTCGGAAGTGGGATTACCTGCAATAAAAAGCACAATGACTGACATATTTTCCCATTTTTATTAGGAATAGTGAATTAAAACAGCTTCCCTTAATTGAAAATTTAATAATTTATTATTTGTCCTAAGCATGTCCCAAAGCAAGAAGATAACATGACAAATGAGACTTCAGATAGTCCTTCCATCACATCTTTTATTCCCACATTAAACAACAGACAAGACTGTCTCTCACTCTCTGAACCACAAGGGTTCAAAGATGGCTCACTTGAATTCTGCTCTCTCTGCTCCTATTCTGAAGCACTTTAACAGGACAGCATCACCAGGACAGATGTGATAAAGAAAGCACTGAATGTTATGCTGTTTGCCAAACACAAACAGGCAGTTGGGTTCTTCATGTCATTACAGAATTTCATTCAGTAGGGATTGCTGCAGTGTTCCAAGTTAATGATTTAATTAATCTCTTTAACTGTAGGAAGTGCTTTTGCCTTGTCTTGACTGAACCTTTTTTTTTCTAAGCAATCCAAAACTAACCATCTTTTTGATGATGTGAAAACAGCAATCTCAGTGACATTCAGCCTCTGATAAAGGAGCACACGGGCAGCCTGGACAAAGCAGTCCCATTGTGGCTCAATGAACAGCAGGTGGCTGTGGAAAGAGCACACACTGTATTTCACACTCCCATGCAGAGCAGCACTGTATAAACCAGCTCAATGGAATAAGCTATTCTTACATTGGGTAACAGACAGAATTTAGAAAATAGTGTAACACAGTAGAGAGGAAAATTACTCTTTCCTGCCTTCAGTCTCTCCTGATACTTGCTTTTCATTTTGCCTACCTGGTTATTTCCCTTCTCTTTTTCCAATGTTCATAATAACCTCCTGCTAAAGGATAAACATAAAGTTTTGCAAGACAACCCAGAATGCTGTTGGGTATTTTTAATTCAAAATGAATCCACCTTCTCACTTCATTCATCAACAGAAAAATGGGTAGAGAAAACTAGAATGACCTTGGTTGGAAGGGACTTTGTAGATCATCTAGCCCAGCTATCAACCTAACTCTGACATGAATCATCCCTAAATTCTGTCTCTAAGCTCTGTGTTCACTCATCTCCTAAGTACCTCCAGGGATGGTGTCTCAACCACTTCCCTGGGCAGCCTGTTCCATTGCTTGATAAACCTTTCAGTGGAAAAACATTTCTTAATATGAAGTCTAACCCTCCCCTGGCACAACTTGAGGTAATTTCTTCATCTGTTACTTGGGAGATGAGGTAAGCATTCATCTTCACCTGCCTGCAGAGAGCATAAGGTCTTCCCTCAGCCTCCTCCATGCTAAACAACTCCAGCTCCCTCTGCCGCTTCCCATAAGACTTGCTCTCCAGACCTCTCACCAGCTTTGTTGCCCTTGACTCGCTCCAGCCCCTAAACATCTATTTTTTCCTGAGCAAACTGGTATCTAACATATCTTCTATCCATACAACAAAGTACCTGTATGTAAACAGCAGCTTGTCCTTGAAGTGAAGGCATCCCCTGGTCCCTGGCTGTAACTATCATTCTGTAGTGTGATCTCTCAGCATGTGATAGAGATCGGGTTGTTCTCAACTCCCCACTGATAGCATCAATCTGGAAGCATCCTGCATCCTCTTCTATAAGGAAAAAAATAGGTATGAGTTATTGCAGATCTCCTCAGCTTTTCTCCATGAACATTCTAACAAGCAATAAGACCCAGAGGAAAGGGAACCCACCGCCCACTTTGGATATCTCTGGCTCACCTGGTTCACTTCTTCCTTCATTAAATTCACAGTCATTATAAACTACTCTGGATTATAAAGCTACAGAGAGGCATACTATGGAGTTCCAAAGCAACTGCATAGTTCTGTACCAATGTTACTCACACTAATGGTGAGTGCACTGGGAGAACAGCAAACATGCCAGGACTGGTACTACTACTTCAAATCTAAGTTTGTAAGCAGGACAAGAGAAAGAGTTAAGCTTTAGTCTCTGAAGTGGCATGCAGGATCAAGTAATTGATGCTGGTTACATAGTTGGCTCATGTTCCTCGCAGACTGTGAGTCAAAGGAGATCCCTAAGAGACTGCAGATGCAGTGATGCCAGCTGCCTTGCTTGTGCTCTGAACCAGGAGCTAACTGGAGTAGCTAAATTCTTACAGTAAATTGCTGCAGAGCTACATGTGAGTATTGGAAATTACTCAAATAACTTTCATCACACACTGGCCACATGCTAATAAGAAGTAATTTCTAATTAAAATTACTTGCAGCTACATCATAGAACACTTATTCTAGAATTGCAATGAAAAATAATGCCATGCAACTAGCTATTTGTGACTCAGAATCATAAAATCATTTAGGTGTGAAAAGACCCTAAAGATAATAAAATCCAGTCATAAACTTAGCACTGCCAAGTCCACCACTCAGTTATATCCCTAAGCATCATATCTACCCAGCTTTTAAATATTTCCAGGGATGGTGACTAAAGCACTTCCCTGGGCAGCCTGTTGCAATGGTTGATAACCCTTTCTGTGAAGAAATCTGACCTAAACCTCCCATGGCACAACTCGAAGACATTTCCTCTCATCCTATCACTGTTACCTGGGAGAACAGCTCAGCATCCATCTCCCCCATTTTCAGGGAATACAATACAAATGACTCTTCAATCTTTAGTAAAATGGTAAAGTATCTACCAGATACTTTCTTATTTTGCCAGAAATTGAAAATCCAGTTTATCGTAATTCTCTCTTAAAATACCAACAACTTACTATGTGAATTTTTAAGAAGGTGCACTAGTGCATTAAGCAAATTTATGCAATATAACAACTGCTGTTCTAATAAGCAAGTGTAGTAAAAAATGAAATAGTGCAGATGTAACACAAAACATCCATAGCATATTCCTAGTGCTAATGCATCCACAGAATTGTTACAAATATCTCTGCAAAAACCTTCACTTAGTCCATGCTTGTCTTAACATGCAACAGTTTATGATGTACTTTGAATAAAGGCTAATTATTCTTATAAATGCTATACTATAACCTATAGCAGGCATAAAGAGGGGCAGACAGATCACTTTGCATCACTAGTTAGAATTCATCTCCCTCTGAATCAGGTTACTCTAAGTGACAACAGAAAGCTGGAGGAAGGCCATATGCTCATGTACTTCCACACACATAAATCTTAAAGAATGATCTGGTTTAATTTTCTTCCCAGGGGGAGGGGCATTTTCAAGGAAACTCTTATCTGAAGGCTGAAATTCATCTGTTACGTAGTTCTTTCATAGCTTTTTCACTGTGTAATTTGTTGACATTTGTTGTTAGCCCTCCTGCATAGCTTAATCTATTGCTATCTCAGCATTTCTGTAAGGTCTTAAGAACATTAGCAATTACCCAGTGACTGTTACAAGATGAACAGCTGACACTGGCACTCACAGCTCTTAATCTTGTGGCAATCCCTTTACTGCTCAAAAGAGCTCTAGTCAGCACACAGTCCTTCAATTAACCTGATGCCTTTGTGTTTAACAAATATGGCTGCAAGTGAGACCATCTTTCTTTTTCATATTTTAGTATTGAACAATGTCCCAGAACTAGAAAATACTATTTTAAACATAAACCATGAAACTGAAGACCAGATGTTAAAGGCTGCAAGCCAGCCAACAACAACAACAACAACAAAAATTAGAATCAGAGAAGCTCCTCTGTTTCTGGATTTGTTTATTGGAAAAAATCTCTAGTTCCAAGGCTGGGAGGGCTCTTTAAGTGTTTTTTTTTTTTGCTGCTGTTTTTATCCTTTTGTTCTTTCTAGAGACAGCATTTACAAGACCAGTCATATTTTGTGTTGCTAGTCATTTTTACAATTTGAACTCTCATTTAATCCCCTCTGGGTCTCTACAGTGAAGCCAGTAAGAGAATCCAATGTGCTGTACAAAGGAAGGGGATACAGTTAGATGTACAGACAGGCAGAGACCTCTGAAGAACACCTCTCATATTACCCGGCCATCACCCTTCAAACAAAGGTTTGAGGACTACTCACTCACAGATATTACTGTTCAAAATGCAGAAATTCACAATTCTCTTCAATTTCCACTAGAAGAAGCGGTCACTCATATCCAAATTAAGGAAATAATAGCATGGCCATAAACTGACCCTACAGTCTTTAATTATCTATGTATATTTCGACTACAAAATTTTCAATGGAGTTGTTAAATGTCTCATTTTTTAAAGTATCTCTTGGTAGAAGAAAACAGAGTTAGTTCTCTGTCCCCTGTGGATTTGGATCTTAAAAGTCCTTTTGTTACTCCACAGAAGACAAAAAGGTACATAAAGACATAAAATAACATAACCCACAGGACTCTTTCGATAATTTCAGCCTTGGCAAGAAGAGAGTACAGATTCCCTCACAAAAGAGTGAGGAGTAAATATAGCTGCACAGTATCTTGTTTTTCACTCTGCAGGGACAAATAATTTGCTATGAATTTCAACCAAACAAGCCCACATTTGAGATCTGCCTACACAAAAAAGTGCACCTGAAGAAACGTAGTGAGGGAATGGAAATGTTAGAAATGTTTTCTTGCTCTGATTAAACAGTACAAATTAACATGGACTACAAATATCAAGCTTAAAAGGTATTGATGACATTTAGCTGGTAAAAAACAGCAGATGCCAACACCATACGCTACAGCTTATCCAAGAAGTGAACTACTACATGTAGGAATTATGGGAAATATTAAAGAGAAGTGTTTTTAAATGGCCATGCTGTATCAGGCTAACACAACAATGGGTGAAATGTGAACTAAAACTCTTAAGCCTCATTGTTTGCTCAGATTATCTGCTGATCCTTCTGATCCCCTTCTCAGACTGCCATGAGTTGTTCTTTTAGCAGGAAAATTTTCAGTTGGCCATGGGAAAAGGGAGATCATCTTTCCATTAAGATGTTAAACAACTGACTGAAACACTAAACGGTACAGTACAAGATCACTGTCCTAATCTTTTCTGCATGCTGTTTCAACAACTCTTTGGCTGGTCACACAGGCAATAAAACCCCTGGGAAGATGGGGCAGAGGGAAACAGGAGGCCAAAGAGCTGCTTGCACCTTCTTAGATACTTCATAATATCTCTAACAGTCCTGATTCATATTAACACAGGCACCTCTATTCTCTCAGAGGCAAACCCCACATGAAGTCCCATATGTATGGCACCTCTAAAACAGTATTTCAATGTATCTTTTCTTTGGAATAACACTTCAAATTCTTACCTGATTCTACTGAATATAATACAACGCTGTTGTTTCCAGAATCAAAGTCTTTTGCAAAGACAGTGGTAATAACAGTTCCTGATGGCTGCCCTTCCAACACCTGTCATCAAGCAGTTCATAAATAATTTGCAAACATAAATGGAAAACACCATGTCATAAAATAAATTTCTTTCCTTAAAACAAAAACTTAGCTCTTACTCTATTTTCCATTTCAGCAACATTTACAGTCAGTGCAAAAAGCATTTCAGGAAGTGGTGAAATATACAGTTCCAGCAACCCTCTGCTACAGCCTGCAGATACTGCTAATTCAAAAATCCTAAGTTCAGCAGGCTCAGAGAAATTAAGATATTCTGTTGCACATGAGTAAAGTTATACACCTACATCCTTAGTACATCTAAGGAAGAGATGGGATATTGATGGGAGGATCAGAAACAATGGATGTAAATTGGAAGAGGGTAGATTTAGACTTGACATAAGGAAGAAATTCTTTACAGTGAGGATGGTGAAACACTGGAACTGGTTGCTCAGAGAGGTTGTGGATGCCCCCTCTCTGGAGGTGTTCAAGACCAGGCTGCACTGAGCAGCCTGATGTAGTGGGAGGTGTCCCTGCCTATGGCAGGGGGGGCAGGACTCGATGATCTTTAAGGTCCCTTCCAACCTGAACTATTCTATGATTCTATGTGTTCACCTAAGACAGAGATTGCGTACAAGGCAGAGAAGTGTAATCGTGATAAACCTCGACATTCCCAAACGTACCCGAGTCTCAATGAATTAGGGCAGTACAGTCACTGTTTGAGAGCAGGGGGGGTTTGGGGTCCTGCCGCAGGGTGGTGCTCGGCACCAGGCAGCGCATCCCCACAGCACCCACCTTGAGGCGCAGCTCCTGCCCGGGCGCTGCCTGCGGGAACAGCGGCTCGTTGTCGTTCCGGTCCCTCACCACGATGTACACGGCTGCCGTGGCGTTCCGCCGTGGTGACCCATGGTCGGTCACTAGCACGGTCAGCTGGTGGTGAGTTTGTTTTTCACGGTCTAGTGCAACCCAGTTTATTATTTCACCTACAAAGAGAGAAAATGAAGGAGGAAGTTTTGGTGATGACTATATGCGAGAATTTATCTGTTACACATTGAATGTAAAATAATGACACATCTTCTGTTGCACTTTGTTGTAGACATTAAACCTCAGCTTTCCAAGCTGCATTCTGCAGAAACATTCTGTCAGTCACAGCTTGCACTTGAACTTTAGTACCATATTACATCCTTTACTGTACAGTGGATCCCCCCAAGCCAAAACATAAAGAAGTATGAATTAAGGTGCTGACCTTCCAAAGAAATCCATCTGGCCTTTTCTTCACCACATTTCAGGACAGATAATATATGAGCACAGGGTTTTAACAGCTGACAAACGGCCTTTACTACACCCCTGGGTCAGGAAATTCTCAACACAATGTCTGTACATAAATCAGGAACCCTGATGCCTTCTATAGATTCTGGTTAAGCCAGTTAATAAATCCGATCCAATCTTCTCCCCTTTTGCCAACCATACTCAATATAGCTGTAGATTAGTGGATGACTAAGTCCTTCACACAGATAACCACACATTATTATCAGATTATATTAGTTATCTCCTTTTGCCTTTAAACGTCCATAAAGTAACATTTTGTTTTGAGATTCATATATAGAAATTCTGTGAGAGTCTATTAACTCCCCATGAGGAGAGGATATCAGGAAACAGGAATTTTAAATGGCAGGTATTTGTGCGCTGTGTATTGTTTTGCTTAACCAGGTTATTCACAGTGCCCGTGCTCCTCACAGATTTCCCTTCCTCCAGGCTGTCTGCACTGTGGTGTTACACTGTGCAGATATAGCACTGATTGCTCAAGGCATTTTGGATTCACTGCAGAGTACTCTCTGTGCTGTGAAAAATTTCTCTCAACCAATTTGATCTCTGTGGTGCCATGTACAATATGAACCCAATTTTGATTTAATTCACAGAAGTTTTCACAAATATTTTAAAACACTGTAACTGTCAAATGTCACAGTTACCTTTACAGTTATTTACAGCTGATCTGTACTCTTCAAATACACTTGATCACAGGCAATTAAGTTACTTGTATGAACCATTGAAGCTATAACTTCAAAATCCTTCTTTTAATTTGTTACAGTAAAACACTGAAACTTACAACCAAAGTGATCAGAATAAAGTCAGGAAAATAAACAAACCCTAAGCATTAGATCATTCTTCATGAATATTTATTAGATTTATTCCATTCCCTGGACTGTGAAGTTCTCAGTTAGAAAATTCACCCATCTAACTAAAAGACTCAGAGCAGTTCCTGAAAACTTTACACTTCCAGCTCCTTAGGAAAGGGTGCTTTCTAAAAGTAGTATCAGGAAGATTAGAAATTATAAAATGGTACCTGTGTTGGAATTAATCTTGAAATACTTTCCATCAGACAAGAGGAAATAGGAAAGCAGGCCATTTCTTCCTGAGTCTTTGTCAACAGCTGCAACAGTGCCAACTACACCCCTAGGAACTGGGCTTTCCTCCGTTTCAAAGAAGTAGCTCTCATGCATAAATACAGGAGAATTATCATTTTCATCCAGGACATTAATTATTACTGATGTACTTGCATTTTGCCTGTGGTTTTCATGCTCAGAAGTGCTGACCAGGACTCTAAAACTTAATAACTGTGCACATTCATAGTTCAAATGTTTCCGAAGGTAAATCCAACCAGTATCAGAGCTAATTCCAAATGCAACAGAATCTGTGCTTGGCTCTAAGGAATACGTCAGCTTGGAGTTAATGCCGTGTGAATCAACTGACAGGGCTTGAACCTGAAGGATTTGGGCATGTGGAGAGGTAGCTTCACTGATTTCCACTTGATACACCAGGTTTTGAAAAACCAAAGTAGGGCCCATCTTCTGCTCTTCAACAATCACTGTCAACATTAGCAAAGAAGCCAGTGGAGGAATTCCACTGTCTTCAGCTGCAATATGTAGAGTATATTCCTGCTGCTTATCTGCAAACACTGTCCTGGTGAGGTTTACCACTCCAAGGCTTGGATCAATGCTAAATGCATTTGACTGCTTGCTTGCAATACTGTATTTGATCACCCCATTTAGACCACTGTCTTTATCTGCTGCATGAGCAATGTAGACAGCAGTGCCAGGAGGCTGGGTATGTGAAATAGTTACCTTATCTGATTGGGAAAGAAATACTGGAGGATTGTCATTAGTATCTATCACAGATATATTGACCTGAGTGCTACTGTAGACAGGGGAGTTACCCAGCTGTGACTGAACAGTGAGCATCACAACAGGCTGAGTTTCATGGTCAAGTTGTTTTTTGGTGCGGATGATACCAAACTGAGGATCAATAGAAAATCTTCCATGTGGATCACCAGAGGAAATTCTGTAAGAAACCACTTCTAAAGAATCTAGACAAGGAGATTAAAAAAAAAAAAAGAAAAAAAGTTTAAAAATATGAAAGTGATAACACCAAAGCTGGTAAGAGCATCTGTGAAAAATGCATGCTGTTACATTCAGTGGAATAAATGTAAGATACACAGATGTTTGATTTTCTTGAACTTTTTATGTTTCCTTCCTTTCCCTCGAGCCTTTCAGTAAAAAGTGACTGTACAGTTTGCCCACTCATGCACCATTTGTTTTTCCTCTCACTGGTATGATAAAACTCTAAACAGAACATAGAATAATAGCCTCTTGTTTTTCCCTGATTTAAAATATTGGAAAAACACTCCTATAGATTAGTCTTATGAGAGTAATTTTGCTACACACAGGCATTCACTAATAGCAAGAAATGAAAAATGTTGCAGTTCTCTGAAAGAGCTGCATTTTACTGAACATAGTGCTCGTGGATCACCATTGCTATGACACTTGAACATCAAATGTTACCTAAAGCTAAAGCCACCTGAAGGTTCAGGCTTATTACAGTGGCTGCTACACAGGTGCTACTTCACCTTGAGGACATTCATCAATGCACTGTCCTTCCAAGAAGAAAATGGGATGACCTGACTAATCAAAGTCATACAAAATCAAACTCAGCTTAACATTAAGCTGGTATGTGGACTCAGTAGAGCCTGTGCTCTCAGCACAGGGTCTTTTATGACTACAGCTTGGTAGGAGAGGGAAGGGAAAAGCTGGGGAGGGACTGTTTGCAAGGGCATGTAGCAACAGGAAGAGGGGCAATGGTTTGAAACTAGAGCTGGACAGGCTCAGACTAGACATTAGGAAGAAGTTCTTCATTGAGGGTGGTGGAGACCATCCAAGGCCAGACTTGATGAGGTTCTGGGCAACCTGATCTAGTGCAAGATGTTTCTACTTACTGCAGGAGGGTTGGATAGATGACCTTTAAAAGGTCCCTATGATTCCACAAACTTCTGAATATTCTGTGATTGCGAATATTGGCCTGAGATTTGTCTTGCATAGCTAATACTTTGACACAAGCCACACCATCACAAATACCCTTCCTTACACCATCACAACATGCTCCCCATCTCTTCTTTTGTACTTGTGGAAATCCATCAGGAAGAAAAGTGCAAACAACTACCAATACCCATAGACCACCAAGGAGAGCAGCATGAATCTACACGTGATTCTGAAGAGCATGCTGATACAGCAGTGATTACACTAGTTGCTGTAACTATCAACAGTAAATACTGATTAGTGTTTGACAGACCGAGAGAACAAAATGGAAGTTTATTTTTTAAAATTACCTGTAGATATTTCCAGTTAAGGGTCACAATCAAAATGCAACATAATCCCTGGCTGAACATACAACTTACTTGGAGGTGCTCTGGCCTTCACAGTGCCAACCAGGCTGTTTTCAGGTACATCTTCAGGAACTGAAAAAGTATACCAGGGTCTCTCAAACAGGGCAGGGGCTGAACCAGTCTGAAGGATGTTTACTGTGATAGCTGCATTGGTGGCAGAGGGGAGGCCACCCCCATCCCGTGCAGAAACAGTTAGTGAAAGTGCAGAACATTTCAGCTGGCTTAGAGCTGAGATCAGGTAAATAATTCCTAAAAGTACACAGAAAATAAAATAGCAATGCAGTAAGTTAAAATTCAGATGGCTGTCAAAACAGTTTCAACATGTACTGCTGCTCTAAGAGAAGGCCAAACAACATAGACAAAAAGCAGCAACCTAATCCTTTTTTGTGAGCCTAATTTTTTCAAATTATATTATCTTTACCATGCACAAAGCCAATGACACACAGCAAGTTTTGTGTCAAAACACAGTATCCACAATTCTAATTATATCTAACAACTTTGCTCAGTCAGGAGAGTTGTTCTGAGTTTTCGGCAATGTTAGAAAAAACAACATTTTACCAGGATTATTCTACAGAAATCTGGAAGTACAACAGGAATTACCCTACAGTTACAAAAACCAAATTTGTCTTTGTATACAGCGAACTTTATTTCAGTCAGGCTGTGGAGACATTCTGCTTGAATACGTCTCCAAATAAAATGTCCACACAAATGGGGCTGAAGCCCCAAACCACAAATCAGTTGGCTCTGTGTAAAGTATCTGAGAAGCAACATCCACAGCTTGATCACAAGCTTCTGATAAAAAACCTCTTAGTAGTGAATTGTATGGTCTGTTTGAGTTTTCAAGTTGATAACCATTACATTTTATATAAACAGTATGAAAAAAGTAACTCTCTGAAAAGAAAATGCAATTCTCTGCCCAGAAATACAGTACTTTGGATGTGCCTTCCCCAAATACATTTTCATCCTTTAAAGCTAACGAATGAGACTAGCTGTCTCCAAAAACATTCCCTTCTGACTGTTAAAGTAAGTCTTTAAGGAGTATCACATAATTATGCCCAGCTTTCAAATGCTTTCTCTGTAACTACAGAAACCCATTTCTTACTACTGAAGATGGTAGTGTGGGTAGAAAGAACAAACATGGCAAGAATCCTGTCCCATCTTCTACAGTAAAAGCTTGTATAAACTTCAAAGAAGGGTTTGGTTGAGTAAAGACTTTAGTCACAGCAATGAGAATTACATACAGATTAAGGATTTTAAAATTAAGATATAAACCTACAAATAAAACATTAGTCTTCAGAACATTCTGAAATGTCTGGTCTAGAGGAAGTGAACATAAATACTTAGAAATGTAAACAGCGGATCACAGAGAAATACAGCAGATTGCAGTATGATTGTTACTTTGATTTATATAACTAAATTATAACCTGAAGTGCACATTCAAAAACCAGGTAAAAGATGGAATAAGGAAATGTAATTACATCCTAGAGAGCATTAATATAAATTTGTCATATCCTTTCCAGCATCTTCTCTGTCACTGAATGGGAGGAAGAACACTTTAATTAGTTCTGAGGAAACAGAAACCTATCTATATTCTAAGACCTTTTGGTGGTCACAGATTGTGCAACACACAGAGAACTATTTGTAAAGTAATTTTTTCAATATGAAAATGAAGATGAGAGGTGACCAAATGTGAGGAAATTCTTCTTAGCAATGACTGACTTTAACTAAACATTAAATACTATAATTGCAGTGAGCTAAGCAGTAACCTGCAGTAACCTCAAGGCATTGGACTCACAGGGACAAATTTATATATGTTTATATATATTTTATATATATTTTAAAGAAATCATCTGTGATCATGAAGAAAAAAAAAAAAAACAACTCTATCAGCTCCATAAAAACAAAGCTTTAAACATTGAGCTACCTTTGTGATTTCTTGGCTCAGAAGAGAGCTTTAGTAGAGATGGTGTTTGGCACCAAGATGGACATTTAGTGGTCCCATTTGTCAGTGTAAAAGTTAAATTTAAGTCAAAGTGCCTTAAGAGCATTACTGCAATAAATCTTCTCAAAATTTAGTGTGAAATCACAACACTAATTTTCAAAAACATATTTTTAAGCAGAATGATGGAAAATACATAACATCCTTACAAATATTCAAATGTGCATGTGGTATACTTTCCAATTATACTGCCAGGACACTGTAATAACAAACTGACTTGCTTAAAATGCACTAAAAGAGTCTTCAGGAGAAAGGAAGAATGCTTTGCACTAACAACAAATGGCATTTATTCCACTGTGACAAACCACAAAAACACAACAGAAATACAGATGGCTTCAGAATTCATTGCTGATCCAGTTCTTATGCTAATAACTGATGCACTTCCAAGAGTCAACCTTATTTTAGCCTTTTTTTTTTTTCCCTGTCTTCTGATGATTGGGTTTTACAACTAGTTAGTTCAACAAAGCAGTCTTCCAAGGACATAAACTTTTGGAATTACTTGAGGTAATCTGAGCAACTGTAGCTCGAAGTAAAAAGGGCTTGAGCCTTTTTTTTGGTCAAGGTTAAATGTCTAAACATGGCATTTAAATAGTGTTGCTGTCAAATTACATTAAACCAATCAAATGAACTGTATATTACTGACTTGAAAATTGTCTTTTTCAACTGGCAAAGCCAAAAATATCTCATTCCCATTTTGGATACTTCATGATGTACAAAAAGAGTGGGAAAACTTCTACATAAAAGCATGACATTGGAATTCTTACTCTCAAAGCAATAACTAATAATTTCAGGACATCCCTTACCAGGGGTGGAGCAATGCTCCACTCCAGGAACTCTGAAGACCTGGGAACAGATATATTTCAGAACTAGAATTACTTCTCTGCTGACTTAAGACAGATTACAGCATATTCCATGCCAGCTCAGCTACATAAAGCAGACAGGAGAGAAAATGGATGAAAGTTTATGCTTTCTCTCTTCATTCCTTTACTGTGTCCTGGAGAGGAAAGAGAATATGCAAGTACACCTTGTCAACTCAGTCCTCTCTTGCAGGACCAGGGACATTCCAAGAACAGTGGCAGATTTCATATAAAAATTATCTGTCTCCTTCAAGCCCCAGAAATGTAATATGCATGAAATGCTATAACCCTGTTTGACTTTTAATGATATATATTCTGTTTGTTTCAGCATTTGTTGGGTTGGACATTAGCTTTGTGACTGGTGATAAATAATCTATAAAGATTTAAGACAGCTCTACCATATGTAAAGAAACGTATAACATTAGGCTATATTATGGCATCATTTAACAGGAAAGAATCCACGGAAGTAAGCAACGTTTGGGATTTTACTTTCTATAAAGTTAGGCAAAAACATCAGACTGCATCTAAATTGGACAGCCATGACCACTTGGGCCACAAGTAAGTTCTGTTACACTTCACAGTACATTGGCTGTGTTTGATTTTCTCCAGCATGTTCCAGATCCTCTACTACTACATAGCAAAGACAGAATCACAGGGCTAACTGCAGGAAACACAAGGCAGAAACCAGCTGTGTAAGTTGCAAATTCAGTGTGTGTAACTCAGAGGCATGAAGTTAAGGCAGAGTTTTTTTTCCTGTTGTGTAATTAGGACAAGACAGTGGCTTATTATTGTTATAGCCACATCCAGCCTGCAGAGCTTGTGGCTTCGGAGAACTTAAAAGACAATTAGATAGCTGTAGTGCAGAGTAATTTTAAAACAGTTTCTGGAGATGCTAATGATAGAAAGGCACTAACAAAACAGCTGCTCAGTGAGAAATGTTTCATCAAGACCAAATCTCCCAGCAAAGGACCACACAAACACACGTGTGTTTCCACTTTAAGCAGTCACTTCATGAAAAATGCCACCTTGCTTCACACAGCTTGGCTTCCTGTATATATGGGCAGTATTATTTGCTGCCTTTAATAACATTTAGTATTTTTTTAATTGGTTTATATTACTCCAGTCCCTTGGATATTTTACTTTTGGCAATTCCTCATTCAGCACCAGAGAGAGCTGGAACCAATTCTGCTGCACAGGTGAACAATCATATGATTACAGACCAGATGAAGCAATAATATCCAGCCTCACACTTTGGCAATCTCATTTTCTTGACTAATTCTGAATGGGGAATCTAACCTTTATAAATCAAAACAGGACCCAGAGACTGCCCACTGTGATTAGCACACACACTTCAGACAGAATGTACAGTGCTGGTTGCACAACACCAACTGCCACTACAAGTCCAAGTTTGGGAACAGCTCTGCTCAGTATGGGCACATTTTGTGTTTCAGGTATTTTGTCACAAAACAATCTTTGCTTACTTGTTTGTCTAAATTGTTACAGTGGTTTGGGGGATTCAGCGTACTGTGAGGACTAGTGGAGGGTGAAATAATGACTGTCAGTTCTTTAAACTGCTTCATCCTTCCTTTGCTCACTGTACTTGCTAGGATACTAAATAACAAGAAGTTCCTGCTCTCCACTTTGTGCCTATCAGCAATGAAAGGTAAAATGAAGCCAATGTTCGCTCAGAATGTGCAAAAACACTTGTCAGACAGGCCTCTGCAGTACCTCCACCCCCCCTGCTTCATCCTCTTGCAATGACAATTACTTGTGTCATACTTTTGTTTGTATTTCTATGGAGATGCACCCTGTTCCACAGGTGAGTTAGCTGCTAAGTACTGTTTCTCAGGAGTTAAAGTCAGAGACAGTTACTACATATAATGATTCTTTTAAAAAGTATTTAAGACCTTCATAATCCTGTACAGTCACAACAGTATAGATAATCAAAGCAAGTTCACTCATCAAAAGCATTTTTTCTAAGCAGAAACAGTACTGGTTATCCCAATAGCTCACACACATCTCTAGTTGACCACTACATCTCCACAAGATTTTCACATAAGCAAAGTGAAAAACAGCCCTGCATGTATGGCCATTCACGGGCAAACAAACATTCTCCATTAGTTAAGCACCACTGCAGAGGCAAAAAATATAAATCAGGACATGCTAACTTCAGTAACAAAGTCTGGATTGCATTTAAACAGCTTCCATTATTTTCTCACTGTTCATGAAATAAAAAAGCAACTTTAGAACATGGCAAAAGGAATAAAACCAACAGTATCAATGGTATTCTGTGAAACTGAATGCTCTTTAAATGATGGCAGCATCTTTTCAGCAAATATCCAGCTGACATGGCCTGACACACGGCTCAGACAGCAAGCAGATGGCAAAGAGGTATCACCTCAATTCATCTTCAAAGCTAGCTGCCAGACCTGCTGTTTAATTCTGTGTAGATCAGTGAGGAGCCACTTGATCCACTGACTTGCTCATAGCACATATTGCCCAACTCAGCACACCAGCTTCTCAGTGTGGAGATGTATATACAACCTTGCTTTTTACATCATCTTTATGCTTCAGAAAAATATTTGGGATGAGCACAGACAGAGTGATCCTTCAAGAGCTGCATGCAGTTAAGAGGTGAAGATTTGCATTAACATTAAAATGAGCAGTGTTCAAGGGATGAACAACAGTGTTTCTGCTTGATACTTTTATTTAATTTAATCTGACTCACTGCCCATCTTTTAATTTCAGCATTACATTTCAGTTGCAGCAATTTACCTGTATCTAAAAAGCACTTTTTAATTGAAGCTGAATTCTACATGGGTCTCAACTGGGTCTTTCTGGTGACCACAGCAATCAGTACACTGTGAAGAATTTCTGCTCCTCGATTACTTGAGAATGTCTTGCTTAATTTCCTTTATGTCTAACCTCAAATGAAACATTTTGCTTGACTCTTTTCCTCCCATTTTAAGTTTCAATATAAGAAAAAGCTCCAATTGTCAACAAATTTTCATTTGCTATATATTCTTCAAAATACTGCCAAACCTAACATGCAGCTCCTCAAAAATTCTTGTTTTCTATAGTATATGTGAAAAGAAACCTGGAGACACTGGACTAACTGTCATGTTAATCCATTGCTGCCTCACTGTTTCAACCTTCACAGTACAAGCCCAGGGTGTGGGGTTTTTTTTTTTGCTTAGTACAGTGTTAATGTTAGTACAGGAAGGGGGTTTTGATTCACTGTAGAACATCAAAACTAAACTTAATACAGAAAAAGAATATTACTTTAACATTGCTTTCTCTATATTGTACTATTTCAGGTTTAAATAACTCTTCCCTGACACAAAAAAAACCCAAAACCCCACATTATTTTGTCAGCAAAGTAGCATATAACCAAAGAGACACATATTACTGTTAAGGGGAGTTTTCACCTGGTTTTACCTTGTTTTGCTTCCTTTAATCTGATACAACAGTAACTCAGGGTGCATTTGTCATCTCATTGCTTACAAAGAGAACACTGACATAAAATAAGAGCCTTAAGAAAAATCCACACCAAAAATCAAAGCAGATATTAATAAGTGAGCAGTACTCTGGTCTTGGTGAGCTGCTGTATTTTCAATGACAGAGTATTTCCTGTGCAACATACACAGGCTTCAGCACTGCTGCTCCATCCTACCAAGTCACTTTTGTTTGTTTAGCTTATTGAAGTTTTCCAAAAATACCCTTTTTTTTAATTAAGGACCTTTTCAATCAAGCTTCCAGCCAGTAGATCCAAAAACAATTCAGTGCTAAAACCTGGTACCAAAATTCCAACACCATGGTAAACACATGATGTTTCTTTGAAGGCTCTGTATCAAAAGATGGAAGCTTCCAGCACAGATACATGACAAAGTCTAATCTAAGCCAAACAGAATATATTTGCTGTTCTTACATTAACAAAACATAATGAAACATTGCAGATACTCATCTTAATCTTCACAAACAGTTTTTTTACTATAGATACTCCTGTACTACATACATCCCTTTTAACAGCCTGATTGAAGGCATTTTGCCAAGGCTATCTGCTCTCTTTGTATGAGCTATTGTTTTTTTTTCTTTAGGTTAAATGAAAACATCAAATACATCAATACTGCAGACCCATCCAGTCCACATCAAAGAAAAGTGTTGATCTTTCTGAACTTTGCAGTATAAATTTCCATTACTCCTTTATTCCAAAAAGGGAGGTTTGGGCCTAATTTTTTTTCTTTTCTCCATTTTTCATGTCTTTGGCCCACATCATCTGTGCAATGCCACAGGAGTTTGCTTTTTGTCTCATCAGGAGGGTTCTTCTGTTAAGAGATTTGATATTTACTTAACTACAAGAAAGGAGGGTGGGCTATTTGCATTGTGTCATGTACAATGAATCTAAAGTACACACATAACCCCGTTATTGCACATTTCAAGTTCTTACACAATTTGTAAGAATTTTTCTCTTTGTAGATGGCCAATTCTATTGGCTTTTATTCATAAAAGAAGAGAGAGATGTATACATTAAGACCTAGCACTACAGATATTTCTTTATGCTGTTCTGCTGCAGAGTTTTCTATCGGGGCTAAAATCTCCACTGTTACACTTACTACAGCAAATTTCACGTGCTTCAATTAACACACCACTTCTTGTATTCATTATGTCAGATTTCTCATTAGATGAGATCTCAGTGAAGGTAAATATCCATGAATCACTTGGCAAAAACTTAGCAAGCTAAAACAATGTCTCAGACATACTCTCATTTGCAGCATTTTGAATATGCTATCAATTTCATATGAAAGATCATAAAAGCAGCAATTGAAGAAAATGCAGTTTAAAAAAAAAGCCTCAAGACATTTCAAAATAAAGCACTCCTAATTTTAAATGTTATTTATGTGAACATCTTCATGTGTTGAGCAAATGTACTGCATGCTGTATGTAAATGCCACAAGCAGTTTAAAAATAATCTATTTATTCCTACAATACTATATGAAAACATCATTAATCATCATAAAGATGTCCTTGTTTTCTTTAAAAAGGATGCATCTTGATTTCACTTTGATGCATATTACAATCTGCTAAATATTAAATATTGTATGGAGTTAAACAAAGTTTGGATTTTTTTTTTTTCCCCAAAAAAGAAAATCTTCTATTTCAACTTTTTTTTTTCAACCTGCATCACCAAAAATAAAGCAAAATTTTCATGCAATGAAAGTCTTCTAAGATGTGACTGCTGAACTTTTCAATGTTCTTCAATAAAACAAAACTTGTCAACATCCTTAACTGGAATAGATCTATTCTGGTACTCTGAATAAAATCAAAAAGTTTATTTAAGTCATTCTGACATTTATTTTCATTTACATATGATGCCATGGTACAGAAATGGAAGTAGTACAGCACTAAATTGCACACTGACAAAACAAGGAAAATACATCAGTGGAGGGACTGTTCTGCACAGACTCTCCACTTAATTCTTTCTGTATCCATTACCAGGCACTGTTTAAAGGATAAATCGCTGGACTAAAACCTGCCCTTATACTGGTGTGTCCTTCAGGAATTCCTCCTTCTGTTCTTCTGCAGCAGATTATGCTCTACATCTCTCACAGAGCATTTTACTTGCATGAATCTCTATGCTATTCAGTTTAAAGGAAATCATAATGCACTTTAAACGAAACTAATTCTGTTTCTATAGCAAGGCAGAATTTTCTCAGAAAAATGCTCTTTTTGGAGACGCTGTACTTTTTTGCTGAAAAAAAAAATTACGCCAAAGTACAGATGAACTGTTGTAAGAAGTCTTGTCTGTTGTACTTAATATGCTTTTTTTATCATAAATAACATGGTATTTTGACAAAAAGCCAATCTGAGTGACTTCAACTCAGTGAAAAGATCCCTAAACTCTTTACTGTATTGGGTTTGTCAGGTAAAGTTTAAGTTACAGTGGGGCACCAGCAATGGCTTCTTTAAGAAGTTGCCAGAAGCTTACCCCATGTTTTGCTGAGCCTACACCAGCTGGCTACAAGATGGAACTGCTGCTTGCCAAGGGCAAGTACATCAGTGAGTATATGGTAGTGACTCTCTAAGACATAGTAAAGGGAGGAAAAAAAACCCGCACAACTGCAGTTACAGTCCCAGAGATGAGTTAAAATGTGGGAGAAGCAACTCTGCAGACACCAAGGTCAATGAAGAAGATGGGGAAGAAAGTGCTTCAGGCACCAGAGCAGATAGAATTGCCGCGAGATCTCCCTCCCTCTTGACTCACAAGCTTTATGTTATATTTTCTCTCCCCCGTGCAGCTGAGAAAGGAAGCCTTAGAGAGACCTTGGTAGGCATCTGGCATCCTGCCAGGGGTCAACTCAGTCACAGAAACATTCTCAGCAACATAGAAAGCAGGAAGCTCAAAGCCTCTGTTTTAGGTATCTAATTTAGATGAGATTCAAAGAAGCACAAGCCTAAACATCTTACATAGCTGAAAGAAACAGGTAAATTAAATGCTTCTGCTGCTGTAACTCACAATGTGTAAATGCTAGTTTCTCCACATTTTCTCCACACTAGGTTTAAATCGCCAATACTTCCAAGTAGGCATAAATCAGTGACTGCTGCTATACAGCAACAAAGTAGGGGAGTTGTTGTAAGAATGTGAACAGATTTACCTAAATTCTGACAAGGTGAAATCACACTGACAAAAAATAATTTTTGAAGACTATTACTAATTTTACTTTATCTGAAACAGCTTCTTTTATCCAGAGCTACAGTAAGATGATAACATCTTTTTATCAAGCCTTCAAGAAGAGTTACCACTAAAATAAAAATTAATCTTATGCTCCTGAGAAAAATACTAATGAAAGTTTAGCAATTCAATTATTAACCCCATAGTCTTAAAGTCAAGTACTGCTCAGGTTTTCTGACACACTTGTGAATCCCTATGACTTCCTTTTTAAGCTGCCAACTCAGCCTTAACTACAAATAGCTGCCTTTGAGATAGCTTGTTAGATGGGAAAATAATTCCTTAGCTCTCAAACAATTTCTTAGCCAGAAGAGCTCTTCCATTTCCTCTGCTCCATTCAATTCACAAGTGCTGTTCATAGATCATGCATGGATCAGATATCTACAAAAGGAAACATAATGAAGCCAAGATGTTGTTTACAACAACAGTAGAAACAAATGATAGCAAGAGTCACGAACTAGCAGAGGAAGTGTTTTACAGTTCTCTATCCTTACATTTTTCTAGTTACATGGTTCTTACAGTGGTTTTTCTTGTGGACAGTCTTTCATCAACCAAATGAAAAATATTCAATTACATTTTTTTTCACAGAAGGGAAATGCAGTAAGTGTTGTTTGTAAGACCTTATAGAAATAATAATTTCAACAGCTAAAAACTAAAACAGCAAACAGATACCATGAATAAAGATTTGCTTAGAATTAAAAAGACTTCAATGGAATATCTATCTGCCCCACGACAGCTCTTCTTTCCTGATTTATCTATATACAACATCCACATGTCATGTTACTTGAAACAAAAGATGCAGCCCCTTCAAGGAGCCTGAATGCTGCTCAGCCTCATACTCTCTATGTATCAAAAGCACCACTGATATATTCTATGTAGTCAGTGGTTGTCCAGCTGGTATGAAATCTTATTGTGACACACCTCACTATGCAAAGCTAACAGCTTTCTTCATACATCCCTACAATTGCTTTAACAAAGCAACAGCCAGAAGCAAGTCATAGCAGTGAAGAATTTGGGTTTCTTTGTTTTGCTATTTATCTTTTAAAAATAAAAAAAAAGGAAATTGAGAGAAAAAAAAACATGATTCTTTAGTATTTTAAGCACAACACTTCAAAAATACCCCCAAAGAAAACTACAGTGAGACAAATTTTCAAGTCCACAATCCAGATGCCATAAAATAGAAATTAAATATGCCACACAAAACAGTGACATCTTGCATATGATTTTAATATTTTGCAAAGTAATGTGACAAAGGGTTAGTTACTAATGACTGGCTTACAGGTTTGGTGAACTCCTGAAGAATTCCTATTCCTTGTCACATTTGTCCCTCCATTCACAAAATGCAGCGACATAAAGTCTCTCACATAATCTCCCAGGAGACATATCTAAATTTGCCAGGTATCAGAAGATAGCTTATGAAGATAGCTTCAGCACAATGAAAACTACAAAATGTCATTGTCCTAACAAGCAGTCAGGAAGAAGAGCTTCTTCCTCTGAATGCTGAACAGCTTTTACAGCTATTTAACCTGCAAAGTTGGCAAAACCTGTGTGACAAGTTGTCAATTTTAATGTTTACTTTATTTATAGTGTCTGTTTTGGCCAAGAGTCTCAAAGTCATTCTTCTCACAGTGACAGAGCATAATCACTATTGTAGGTAACATGAAAGAATATAAGAGGAGAAAGTATATTCTTCAAGAAAAACAATCTAACACAGACCATAATATTAAGTCAAAATTAGACACAGTCATACCTCATGAATTACCCAGGAGATCTAATTAAGTGCAATTGGATTCCATGCACCATAATGCAGGGAATAGTGTCTATGACCTAAATGCCCTTCTCATGAAATGTCAGCAATTATGACTTGAAGCAGCTTCAGTCTGAATTTGGTCTGCCATTGATAGAATGCCATGACAGATCCACAAGATAACAGTAATTTATAAACTTACATGGTCTTCATGATTAAGCATGACATCTTTCCTATACAAAGTGTCAAAACCGGAAAAAAAGGCCAAAGGGTCACAATCCAAGGAAAAAGCCTGAAGAATAGAGGAGTGCTGCAAAGCCAGTGCTGCTAGTGTGATCCACAGGGACTCTCTTTAACAAACCTGTTGAGGCAGGCCAAAAATGACCAGTTAAACACCTGTGGAAATCCAGCTCTCTATTTATTGACTGACTTATATATTTCTGGTATCAGTTATGCCCACAGGAAAACTGATTTGACAGGCAGTTAAAAGTCCACAGTTAAAAAAATTCTGAAATAGCCAAGACAAGCAGACTGAATCTCTAAGAAGATTAGTTTTCTTTTTTCATCAGAATATTCTAAAGACCATGTAAGAAGGTGAAAATAGGTCCTATCTTGAATGAATAGAGTCTTGCAATGCTTTGTGTGCACAGACAACAGCCTAAAATATTCTTAACACATCTAAGATACCACCCTGTGCCATGATCACCAGGAAGCAAAGCCACTGATCAGAATATGTAAATGTAAGGGCAAGCTCTCAAGTACAGTAGTAGCTGCAATTTAGTTAACCTTTCCTTAAAGACAATTTGGACATTTGCAAACACACTGCTCATGCTCTTTCCAGCTGATGCTGATACCTGTTTTAAACTTAGAAAGCAGACTATAGGGCCACAGGAGAAATAAGCCAATCAGGACAATCTGATGTGTCTTTGAAAAAATTCACACGGATTCGTTTTTTGCCATAATTGTTTTCTTGCTCTTATTCTCACTCTCTAATTGAGCCTCTCGCCAGAAACCAAGACAGAGTCACATTAGGAAGTAAAAGACAGAAAAACACACTTGAAAAGTTTGAGTCAAAGAGGGAGGCAGCTGGGTATTCTAAGACCATGAGCATCTTATGGGAAAAGATTACAACAGAAACAGAGATGAAATCAAAGGACAAGTAAGTGAGGTCTCTTATTGGTCTTCAAGAGTAAGTCCCAAACATTTCAAGAATTCAGTTATTATTATCAAAAATAATGTTTTGATTGTTTCTTACAACAATGAATAGATTTATGACTGACAATAGTGGATAAGTGGCATACTGCTTGACCTTGTACTAGAAATATGTTTCACATTTTTCTTTTTTATTCCAGTGAATGCAAAGACTTCGTGTTAAACCTAAATCCTCCATCTTCCTCTAGAAATAGTTTCCTCTAGAAATAGTGAAATCTAAGTTTTTACTGAATGATATGGCTGCAAATAAAAAAGTATCATCAAGGAAAAGACACATGTTGTCTAGTTATAACCTTTCTGAATCATATCTCATACATTACCTGTAGATGCATCCACTGTGAAAAAAGAAGAAAATTCTCCTGAGACCAGTTGGTATGTGACAACACCATATATTCCTGAATCTCTGTCTGTAGCAACAACACTGATGATCTCTGCTCCTGGCTCTGTGCGACTGCTAATGCTTGTCACATAGATGGCTTGTTCAAAAACAGGGTGATTATCATTAATATCTTCTATCTCGATGCGAACAAAAGCTTGGGCACTTAGCCCACCCTGTTGGATAAATCAGAAAGATCAAAACAAAATGTGAGGGCAACTCTAAAGGTGCAAACAACAGAATTAAGCACATAGAGCTTCAGTCTAACATTAGGAAGCAGAACAATCTGCAACAATATAAAGCTATTAAAACATTTTTAAAAACAAGATAAGGCAAGCTACTTGTACAGAGGACTGAGTACACAACAAAGTTCAACTTCTTATGACAGTAAGGCATGAACACAAAACTACTTTTGTGATTTTAATGACCACAACACATGTCAAACCATTGCTAGTTTCATCTTTTCTCTCCCCCTGAAGATTTTAGTAAAACCAGTTAGGTCTGGACAGTTGCAGGGTTTCTTTCACAGCTGCAGGCATTACTGTTTATGTGGCTGAAAAAAGACAAAAAATTTTGGGAGCCATAAAAAATGCAAATGAATTAATGGAAAGACTGAATTATGCATTATAAACAGCAATGAAATTTGCCACTCTACCACAGCATTTTTGCATGCTTCTTAAAAAAAGTTTCCTGTATGAAAATGAACTGATGTTTAGAGTTGAAGGCAGAAGAAGCAAGCAGACAAGAAGCATAAATTTACATAAATAGTTATGTAGAGACTCCCCCAAGCAAATAGAGAAAACCACACAGTGTCTACTTCAGCCATGTTGTTAAAGCAAACAAAATGAGTGCCAAAAAGAAGTATTAAAACAACAGACACAGTTGCACTAAGTCAAAACAAAAAAAATTGGAAAGTTTTTGAGAATGTGTCAATGCTTTTATTATAATTTCTGGTTTTCTATACTTTCCCTTTTGCACGATGATTTCACAGTATGCCTCATCTAAACCTCTCTCTTGAGTTTCTGAAGGTTCCCTAGGCAGCATACTGACATCTGATTTTCTTCTTCTTGAGATAATTTTTTCCCCTTTAATTTCATTATAAGAAATTTAATCTGACAGTAAATTCAAAGATGCTCCAAATGTTTATGAAATACAAATATGAAAAGTCTCTGGTCTGAACAGGGAGTGTCCCAGGCAGAGCTGGCATGTGAATCACAGGCAGGTCACTCTCACTACAGAGCCCAGACAGAAAGAGTTAGATACACATGCCACGGGATTCAGTGCAAACATCTTCCTACAAACCTAGCTACATGATATCTTTTCCTATAAAAACAGTTAAAGGAGTATCACCAAATACACATGTGAAGTGAGTGACTTTGGAATCAAAACCGGTACTGCCAGCTGAAAAGGCGAATACTATGATCGGTCCTGTGTCCACTTAATTAGCAAGAGTGCTCTTACAGGTTCTCACAGGATGTTGATTTATCAGCAGTTCAACAGAATCTGTCTTCCACTTGCCTCTTGTGTGCAGTTTCAGTTCTCCTATTACACTTCGTATACAATGCATAAAAGACACGACCGACAAGCTCCAAAGCTATGTAATGGAGTAGGCACGAGCAGGTGGAGGAAACTGAGAGTTTTATTGTAAAATTATCTGAGCACCACCTGGAAAATGCTTTCTTTTCCTTCTCACTACTAATTAACATTGTTATTTTCTTTCCTTTTCATCTCTCTCCCCCTCTCCTTTGTTAACACTGACCCTTCACTCCTGCCTTTTCTGCATGTCCCTCTCCCCTGATCACAGCCTCCTCTTTGAACTCCACACCTGACATCTTTAAACCATAAAAATCAGCAGCTGTATGCCAAGAGATAAAATATCCTACAACAACTTTGTTGTAGAGGTGGAAAGTAGCTCAGCACCTTCAGATATACTGAAAATTTAAAAAATATAATATTGAATTTAGGTGCTTTAGTATTTTAGATGTCAGATTAGCAAATTTTTAAAAAGACAAGTCAATGGGACATACAAAGCACTGATAAAATTAAAAATATCAAGCCCTGCCTATCACAGACAAGACAATCAAAAATCTCACTCCCCTCCCCATTATTGCACTTCTGAAAACAAAATGTTCCTAAATGGAGATACATGATAGACCAATGTAAAAATAGAACAGTCTATATGGTATGAGTGCACTGTCTGTTTTTCTTGAGCTTTTGGCAGAAAATTTATCACTAGAGCAAAAATTTAACCAAAAAAATGCATCATACATGTTTCATACAAACCTCTTTCACACTTTCAAAGCAATCTTCTGGTTCACAGTGGATACCCAAAAAACCTGTCATAATTTCACTCCTATTGTCCAGCTCTCAACTTCACCTTTATTGTCAAGACTAATCTTAATATGTGTCTGTACTGTTTAATTTTATAGTTTCAAATCATCCATATAAGAGAAAAAAAAAAAGAAGCAACAAATTAAAGCAGAGAAAGTAATTTTCCACTGTTATACCTCGTATACCTCTTTATTCTTCAATACTTGTAAATCTGCACTCAGATTTATGCCACAAAGTTTTACCAATAATGGAATTTAAAGCAGAAATCACAAATCAGGGAAATTCCAAAATGAGCACATAGATTCACATCAGCTGAAAGATGACACTTTCCTAATAGAAAGATTTACATTCTTAAATTATTAGACATTCAAATAAAAGAGACTACAAAAGTAGTCTTATACAAATTCAAGCTTAATATATAGAATATTAAATTAAGACTGTGTAGCCTGAAATAATTTAATTTCAACGATTTTCATCTGAAAAACGAGGCCTGAATAAAACAAATCTGTTAGCTGAAACAAGTGTCCCTGAGTTAATTTTAATGTTTGCATTCAACCAGTTATCTTCCTCTTCAGCCTCCTCACAGTTCACCAATAAAGGTGAAGGAAGTTAAGAAAAATACCAGCTGGTCTCCTCCTGAACTCCTCACTGTAAATACACTTCAGATACTTTAATAACAAAGTGAACCCAGGAATTCTTCTCTTCCACTCATTTTCAGGAATCAAGTTACCAAGATTTTCTGTTATGTGGCATCTGGTAGACTAAGTGTCCATACCCAGGCACCTCATCAGGAGAATGAATGTCTTCTCACTCTCTGCCAAACCAAAACCTGAAATGGACTATTTCAGGCACATACAACTACTCTGCCCTCACTGTGCCATGAATTCTTTCAAGCACCTAATCTTGTAATTTGGGAAAACTTACAGACATGCTAATGCAGGGAGGCTGTACCTAGCCACAGCAGCACAAACATAACCTAGCTAGAAAGGATGAGGAAAGTTATCCAGAAAAACAAGAGCTCCCTGTCAGCCAGACAGCTCAAGCACAAGTTTGTGGTTTACTACTGATGCAGTTATCCTGAAAGAAGAAAGCAGAGGTAACCTGCAGTCCACCAGTTCCAAGAGGAGAAAAATAAGCAGGGACTGACAAACCCTTGCAAATAATTTTCAACAACTCATTAAGGAGCAACTGTGGATTTCACAGCAAATTTTATCAATTCATGTCAGAATTAAAGCATTGAAGTATTACATTCTGCTCTCTATATGGCTAAGAAATTTTATTCAAAACCATGCAATATTCACATACTCGATTTTCCCTTAGAAGTATACAGCACATCCAAATTTGTAAACATCCACAAATTTGCTTGTAAGGATGTACAAAACTTACCCCATCTGTAGCTTTTACTACGAGATCATAAGCAGTTGGGTCTTCTTCTCTGTCGATGTCTTGAGACACACAGATCTGACCCGTACATGGGTCAATCTGGAAGGCTTTGGATTTTTCATAATAATTGAATCCATCATAGAGAAAATACTCGATTTCACCAAACTGGTCAGCATCTGCATCTGTTGCCTTGACCTGCAGAGAAACAACAGAGCCAAAAAACTAAGCCAGCAAAACAATTATTCATTCAAAAAATCACAAGATATCTGTTTGTGTTGTAAAACCAAATGCACAAACACACTATGAATATAACCACACTCTGCTGCTTAAGTCTCTCTGAAGTTTGTAAAATGACAACTCAGCTACTGACAGTGTAAATATTGCAACAAGCATATAACACACCTGTCTGTAACACTGCTTTTTCATCAGCCAATAATTATCTCAACCAAGTGGACCTCCTGTAACTGGAAAAGGCATTTATATTCATTCAAGTAAGTAAGCCATACATTAAACTACTTTTCCTTCATTTAACCAGTGGAGGTAGGTCTCATGAAAACTATGTCACACGTAGGTGTGAAGTGCTGCAGCACCTAATCTATTTTCTAAAAGACTCCTCAGAGCTTAATTTGGTATTTCATTTCAAAGACCACTTGGTGGAACAGTAATTTATACAAGTTAAGGACCGGAGGAGGCTTTAATCTCCAGTCTTCCCTCCAAGGAACTAGACGTGACTACAACATGTATGCACAGCACAAAGAGATACACAGACTCCAACAATCACCGAGACTTAACATAGTCTTGCACAGCTATAACAGCCAAATAACAAACAAGGCTAACATATTCTCTTTTCAGTTATATTAAGCTATATCATATTTCTTTTCATCTAAAAAGCAGCATGAATTCTGCTGTAAATCCCCAAAAAATGTTTTAAATAACTACTTTAAAGAAAGACTTCCTGCAGAGGGAAATTTCTCTGCAACCAGATGGTATTAAATGAGAAAAAAAAAATACACTAAGTCCTGCTGACAAGGAGAATGGGTGGCAGGAGAAAACCTAACTGGGTGATGGTCAGGGACGGTGGTTGCCATGGGGTAGAGGTGCCTGATAACAGGCACAAAAGGGCTATTTCCAAACCAAAACCCACAAGCTCTACACCTTTAAAGTTAGGCTTGGTCTTCTGGTGTTACCAGTGGATCAGACTAGACTGATATATACAAGATGCTTTCAGAAGCTTGTGAAGACCTGGCTTTCAACATACCACAGCACTCTACCTCAGCTGGGTTTTAAAGGACCCACAGAGCATTACACAAACCCTAGGAAGTCAATCAGAAACACAAGGGAGACAGAAATAAACACACCCCTTAAAACATTTCAATAGTAGCAATAGTTTTGCCAATACCATATATACATGTTCCCTGAACAAGGAAAGGCTGAGGGAACTTGTCTGGAGAAAAAAAAAGGTTTCATAGGGATTTAATAGCTGTCCCCCAGTGCTCAAGAGGATACTGGAAAGACACTGCCAAGCTCTGTCCTCAGGTGGGGCAGGAGAGGGGGAAACAGTGGTCAAAAGGTGAAGCTGGTGAGGTATTAGCTGAAAATAGCAATATTTTTGCTATGAAGATGATTCAGCACTAGAAAAGACTCCCTGCCTCCCTTCAGAGAGGCTGAAGTTCCCATCTGAAGTTCTGAGACTCAACAGGACACACAGCCTGAGCAGCTGAGGCTGCACCAGAGACCTCCCATCACCTCTCCCTCCCCTGCAGGGCCAACGAAGAAACTGCTGCCTAGTCATGTTACAACCACAACCATGACAGTGTTGCTTCACCCAGCCACTACAAGTCAAGTCAACAGGATGCTCAACTGCTAAACTCTTGCTTTTTGGACAAGGGGTTGCATTGGTTGGGTAAGTATTTGATAGAACAATTTTCATTACTGCACCTTCAAGTTTACATCTCTCTTGGTAACAAAATATTTTGAGCCAAGTTTAGCTCTTCTCTGGCATATTTTATTGTGGAAGTTCTCACTTATTTTTACGAATATTTCAGAAGAAGATAATATACAAAATAAGTATAAATTAAAAGAGCCAGTATTTTCAGTTCTCTGATTTGTTATTATTGGACATACCTAAAGGATTTCTCCTCTACAGCTGTTTTCACTTTCTGCTTATTCTTTAAAGAAGTTTCTTCCATCAGGCTACCCATGCAAGTACAAGGCCTGAAGACCTTAATGGAGGTTTGGAAACCTAGCAAGAGTTCACAGAAAAGAAATGTGGCAGCCATCACCTGCACCTGGCCCAGGTAAGACCCACAGGGCAAAGGCAGGGGTCTGCACATACAGATGAACCCTGGCATGGTTTTAGGCATAGCTGCAAAAAAGACCATCAGGAATTATTCCCAGCAATAAGTTTGGATGAGATCATCCTGTTTTGAAGATGTAAATGAATGCATGGACAAAGGCTGTGCCAGGTCATTTGGCCTTAGGGCCCCAGGAGAACCCTTGACTGCTTCTCCTACTAGCACAAATGTGGCCTTAAGGACCAGTCAGTCCCGCCATCACATGCTCACTTCCTTGCCCATAGAAGAATTGTTTTGGCATTAAGATACTGAACTGAGACTGAATTAAAACCAAATGAATAAAAACACAGCTTGGAAAGACTGAAAAGCATTGTAGTGGGAAAAGGGCAACAATGTAAAAAGTGCCAAGGCAAATTACAAAGCTAAAACTTACTCCAAACCAGTAAATTCCCTCAGAATTTTAAAATTATGGACAGCCCAAAAAAATGTCTGTGTTATTATAATTAGCTGTGTGCTTCTCATTTGTTGGGCTTCACTTACTTGGTTTTAAGCACTCTATGGACTTCACCACTTGTTCAGCTTGAGACTTGATGTATTTCATAAGAATTAACATTGTGTCAGTGATCCCAATACATACTTCAGTGCACCCTTTTTCCAAAGTGCTACTTGGAGCACTGAAGGCTGTTACACCAACATTTCTGGAGCTGCTTTTCCATGAGAGCCCTGTGGTTGCAGAGCCCTTCACACAGCTTTTATGCCCCAGCAGTTTGCATCCAACAGCTGCAGCACAAGGTGGAACATGCAGCTACTCCTGACCCCAGTCCACCCACTCCCTCTGGGGAAGTTAAAGGTGAAACTCACACTCAACTACAGCAGAACAAAAATCTGCCCTTAAAAATGCTTTGTAGCTGTATATAAATCACATGTACAACTATATATTTCACCAGCCTTGTAATTTGTTATTTCTGTCATAAAAAAATAATAAAGCATAAGCCTAGGGTGCACTTGGTGCTTTGCCACCCTGATTGTGATTGTGCCTGAAATCAAATGTGGATGATAATACAAAAAGTTTTATCTCCCTGTGCCTGCCTGCAGTTACATGTGTAATTGCTGATATTTATGTCTGCAATTGACCATGAGTGATTAATTATGGATGTGAAATTCAAGAGCATTATTAGAAGTTTAGCCCATTATGTTTAGTGACTTTTCTTTCTTGTACATTACTCAGTCCTCACCCTTCGAGCAGTACATGCAAAGGAATAATGAATGACAAATTTAAATAAAAATGCTTCAGTTCAAAGCAATACAAATTTGAAGGTCTAATTGTGATCAACTTCAATTAATTCAATCAGCCTTTAGGCAGCAGAGCTAAGTGGCATTAATTTCTGCATTTATAGAAGTACAAGCTTTCTCCCTGTTCAATTCCTTCACATCCCTCAAATTTCCATCTACTTAATAGTCTTGCTTTTAAAATTTTGCCCATTGAATCTTTTATTTGAAGAGAGAAGAATCTCAAATTAAAAAAACTTATTGTAGCAGACACTGCTTAATTGGAATGCTACCACACCTGAGGTCGAGGAAACAATTACTAATATCAATGCAAGCTGATTTAGAAGAAGGAACCCAGTGAAAACACACTGACAAATTCCCATCTTCAGATACAGGTGAAGGGAATGCGTTAACACAGATTTTAGAAAATAAAACATATGGTGGTCACAGTACAAATCACATCAGATTATGATAGCATAGTGCAATAGTATCTAAACCACTGAGTATTACAGCTATTAAGCACCAGAGAGCTGTGAATTACAGCAGTCCAAACAGGAGGAAATGAAGCCAGCAGCAGGAATTTTCACAGTGGATTGATCAAGAGTATTGCATGTCAGCAGTATCTCAGAGGCGATAGAGCCAAAAGAATTTATATGCTTTGGAGGCACAGAAGGGAAGAGAGCACCAAATTGTAATACCTCTGTTCTAAAAGTTAGGTTCCAATCTCATATTCATTCTAAGAGGAAAAAAAAAAGAGTAGGAAAAGAAGGATTATGCTCACCACAGGTACCATATACAAATAATACCAAAATCCTCAGTCCTCATCCTTGCTCTGATGCAAAATGTCTCCACTGTGCTAGCTGTGTCCATGGACTTGACTAGTATCAATCTTTTGGTATTCTTTTCACCTCCTATAGAACAGAGACTACCACAGCTGAACAACTGACGGTATGTGGTACACAGACATCACCTTACAGCAGCTGCTGATTCCCCCAAGTCACACCTAGAACTGCTGTCAATTTTCCAGAGGTGCTCATAAACTGCTTCATTCAACTCCCATCAGAAATATTAATTTATTCAAGCTCAAAAGCCTTCACATTTACATTACCAAAGCCTAAATGCAAGGAAAAAGAGAGGGCTAGAGACAAGTGTACAGGTGTTGAGACTCATCACAATTCTCTCACTGGAGACATCAACCATATAATTAGAAATAGTCTTCAGGATCCTTAGAAAGGACACGGGGTAGGTTAGTCCCAAAAATCCACCACCTACAGGAACATATTAGCCTTTTGGAGGGGAAGAGCCACACAATCCCACTCCCACCCTGCTTGTTCCTTCAGTATTCAGTACCTTTGGCTTGAAAGGCAACTGGATTTTTCTTATCTGAGTTCTCTACAATCCACACATAGCTAAATCCCATTGACACTAGCCAAGATGCAGAAGTGTGGGAGGCAGGTCTGATCTGCAAGGCATACCCTTATCACACATAACACAAGAGAATCCAGACTCACAAAATCTAGTTGTTCATGTCTGGATTCATAGCAAGCAGCATGCTGCTAATGCCTACTTTAGTTAGAGTAGTTACAAAATGTGGTTTAGGAGCAGGAACCTGAGGAGAATATATTTTTGAGGAAGGAAAACTAATTTTTACAGTGACTAGAAAATACTTGCAGGACTAAAGCCGTATTTAATCATCAAAGACCCCTACTTTACAGTGGAAGCAGCCGCATCCATTCATTAATGCTGCTCACACACTCTGCTATAATTTTAGATTTTATTACATGCTAAAACCTTGCTATGCACTGTTAAGAGTTTAAGTTCAAATCAATTTTTATTCATTAACTTTAGTAAGCTATGGAGCTCAAAGTCTGAGTACTTCTGCCAAGAACAAAAATTTCCCTATTCTGCCCTAATTGCACAAAGCAAGAAATCATTGGTTGAATGATCAAGAATACCTATCATAAAGATATATTTTGTACAGAAAATGGTATTTTAATCATCTTGCACTTTTAATTTTTGTTAGTAGGATTAATTTTAACATTTAATAAGATTAAGAAAGTATGATTCAAGGTGCTAGCTATCCTCTTGTTTAGGACATTTTTTCCATTAGAATGCCTTATTATAAATAATAGATAGTTAATATGACTTGTTTGGCAGCATGTATTAATTAAAATATTTAATTTTTTTCCCTAGGTCAATCAATATAATTGCTGCATTTATAAAGATGCAATGTTATATAAAAGCTAACTTAGCCTAAATGATTGTTATGTACCCTAAATGCAGAGTACACATGTGACACTAAAACTGAGTATTAATTATAACAAGAACTTTCAAATATTCCCTTGCTGTAATAGACAAATTACAGGAGGATGCTACAATGGAGAGAAAGAACTGCAGAAGTTACTAGGTGACTTGACTGCCCCTTGCTTTGTGGCATGCAAGTTTGTGCAGCTGGACTTAGGGTCAGAGCAGGGAGATGATCCAGTAAAAGCTTAACATAAAAACCACATTATAGCTGCAACATTAGGTTCCAGCTAAATCAATTCCTGATACAGTTGATCCTAGGACAAATGACAGTGGCAGGAAAGTGTAGTTCAGGTAGAGTCTAAAAGATCTTTCAGCACTTGCACACCTTAAGCTAGACTACATTTACATGTGTTAGTGCAAACATTTTCCCATGCCTCACCTGCTCTCTCCTGCCCAGAAATGGCTCTAACCCATACTCCTAGCTAGACTGATATAACTATTTATGCAACCACATCATGAACAAGTTCACTATAAGAAGAGCCTTGTTTCCTGTTTCAAGTGGAGGATTTGAGTTAAACAAGAACCTTTACTGGTATTCCTCCAGATTATTTTAAAAGTCCTTTTCCTAGTTCACTTCAGAGTCACACTAGCAACGATCAATGAGAGCCAGGGTAGAATTCTCTTGAATTAATGTTGTTGTCAAAGCATTTGTTATTGCACTTTTGTAGTAAACAAAGGCCATGTGTGGGCTGCCTAAATAGCCACTTACCAGTACTGCTGGTTACCAATTATTACCTATAGATGGCAGGGTAAATGAGGGGTTTAACACGGGAAAAGATAGCAGGAAGACTGCTGTCCCTGGTGAAGCAATCTTTGAGTTACCATTACTGGTGCAAACAGCCCTAGCAGAAAGCCACCTGAGAAAAAGCACAGTTTTGCTTGAACCCATAGAAGATCTCAAAAATGGTCCAGCCAGAGCCTATTCCCTCCCAAGCCTGTATTTCAGCAGTGTCTATTCTATGCATTGCACAAAGGTGTTTTCTGAAGCAATGGAACCAGAATGAAAGCAGAAACAAAATCTCCTTAAAAAAACCCAAACCAGAAAGATCAAATGTAGACATATTCTTTTGCATTCCTCATGGCATCAGATTTTAACCTAACATTCCAGTTTTTTTCTTCAATCAGTGGTGGGCCTCTCTGTACCCATACTTCTTTTATGTCTTTATCCTTTTAATAACAACCTGAGTCAAGAAGGAGCAATAAACTTCTTTAATTTACCTACTCTCATCAGATCCTTCAAAAACCTGTTTTTGTTCACATCCATTAAGAATCAGGTTTTGCAACGACTGCAGCTGATGGTACTAATGTAGGTTAGTACCACAGCAACACCATTATCATGACCCAGTGTTTTTTTTTCTCCTGTTTAGGAAACAGGAGGTCCAACAGCTCCACTTGAAGATGGGCTTTACAGGACACATCAGCAGAGACAGGCAAAGTTTTCCATCACTATACACCTCTAACACACCAAATTTGAATACTTAGTCAAACAGCCTGCTGAATATTAACAAATATCAAAAGTCTTTGTCTGTTGTGGCTACTGCTCATTTTTATGCTGGAACCTGTGTCTTGACACACATGCAGCCTGGATGCAGAAAAAATGAGCTGCTATTTCCAGCTCCTTGGCCTGCAAGATAGTCACTTCACCAATTTGTTGAAGAAGTCCTATACTATACAGAATCATGAGGAGTTTGGTTAGTTTGTTCGCTAGGGAGAGGGTTGTTTTGGATATTTTTTTTTCTTAAGGTGTTTGTGTGACCACAGAAGTCACAGAACTTTGCAAATCATATGGAGAATGAACTGCACCTGATTGTGGCACATAAATCTCTTCAAAAAGTTGGCTCCAGCTGCCCTGTCCTCTTATGAAAATCTGTTCATGTACTCACATGCAAAAATCACACTATTAATAACATTTTCTAATCACCAGTGAGCACCTTAATTTGGTCCTCAGAAATATGGCCTCAGTTATTCCCTGTAAAATTTGTGTAACAGTGTTAAACAGAAGAGCAAACTCTCTCCTAGGGAAATACATTTTGTGCAACCAGAGTCTTTTGTATATCGTAGCCAATTTATATTTGGAAGTAAGAAGGCAAAGGCTCTCAGTTTATTTCTGCTTTCATGGAAAATTTAAAACATGGCCAAACTCACAGCTTGAATAATGTATTCATAGTGCTTAAAAAATATTCTAGCATTTCGTTCATTGAAGACAAAAAAATAGCAAGGGATCTATATATCTCCTAATGATTGGTGTGGAAATGAAGCCTGACAAAGTATAAAAGTATTTCTTCCCTCCTTCCTTCTAAATCCATTTTTCATATACACACCAACTTAATTTCCTAACTCTCCAACACATGCCTACATTTGCAGCTATTTTTGCTCTACACTCACTCAGTTTAGAGACAAGCAGACTAGAGTGTACAACAGTAAGTAATCAACAGAGAAATCAAAAGGCACAGCACAGGCAAAAATATTAACCTCATACTCCATGACAAAACAGTACCTGAGATACTGTCTAACAAATAAAAGGCTTTAATTCTTTATATGGTCTGAAGCACAAATCCCACTGAGTGCACAATAAACATAACTAAACCAGCAGTTTCTTCAATTTGAGTTAGCTACATATTTCACAAATATTCAGATGGCCCAGCTTTTAATATGTGGAGGTGTCAGAGCCATTTCCAGAAAGTTAAAGATCATCACCTATGATGCTTCAGCAATGATATGCAGCAGTACCAAAGTCACAACCACTTGAAGTTAACAGAAGCTGTTCTAAAGATAGAGCTTCCAAACACTCTCAGTAACTAAACCAGAGCTTACCATAAACTACTTCCTACTCCAAAATTAAAATCCTAATTAGTGTTAAGAATTACACTTGGACTTACAATGAAAATTTAGTACGGCAAAGGGCTAGTAAAATTGACCTGATATGCATTATCCTGCCAACTAAGCTTTAACTGAAGGGGGCCTACAGGAAAACTGGGGAGGGACTACTTGCCAAGACATGTAGCAATAGGACAAGGGGCAATAGTTTGAAACTACAGCAGAACAAGATTAGGTTAGACATTACTGAAAGCTTCTTTATCATGAGGCAGTGAAGCACTGAAACAGGTTAACCAGAGAGGTGGTGGATGCCCCATCCCTGGAGATACTCAGGGCCAGGCTTGAAGAGGCTCTGAGCAACATGATCTAGTGCAGGATGTCCCTGTTCACTGCAGGGGAGTTGGACTAGATGGCCTTTGAAGGTTCCTTCCAACCCTACTATTCTATGTATCAATAATGAAGAGAATTGCGTGTATGCACTCTTTCACAAGCTACAGATCTTCAAATGAGCACAATAACAACTAAAGAATTAACTACAATTCAGAATTAAGGGAGAATAGTAACTTCATCACCTTTGCAGACCAGGCTGGATGTCTGAACGAAACCACAATGTTCCCCAGCCTTCCTTCTCCTACTATCTATCTCCATTCATATCACCTCTGTGGACAACCCCACTTACAGAAAGGTAGTGAGACCAGCATGTTACATGCCTGTAATCAGGATGTAATCAGGCCAGATGGTGCATTACATGCATGTTTCACTTAACAGTGTGACAGATGCACTGCACTTTAATCAGATGGGGACCTAGAAGCAAACTGTCCTACTGGGCCATACACACTACACAGCTGAAAAGTTGAGAAAAGTCAAATTGCAAAAGTTTCAGGCCAGAACAGTCCATGGCCAACTAAAAGGGACAAAGAAAAAGAGAATAACCAACACTGTAGTCCAGGACCTGCAGCACAAAGGGATAGTAGCTCATTACAGGTGAAACATTACAAGTTCCATTTACTTTATCCACCAAAACCCTCTGCTGCGTGAGTTGAGAGCTTTTAAGTAGCATGAACTAATATCTGACAGACTTTAAGCCTTTACAAAATACACCATGTAACAAAAAGTACATCCTATGTGGGTGCAGCTTACACATATCCACAAGCAGAGAATTTGATCAAGTTATAGTGTGTAACATCCAAGGAAAACTCACTCTGTACTACCAGCACATTTTAATTAGTAAAAGCAACAAAAGGATTAAGTTCCAAGCAGTAAATTAGAAGGGCTGACAGAGTATAAATTGGCCACATCAGCAACACAGGCGGAAGCATCCCTTTTTTTCTGATAAGGCATTCTCCCACAAACAGGACACTGTTGTCCTGTTCATATACATCTTGCATAGCAGAAGAAGCCAGAGCCGTTTTGAAGTGGGGAATGATGAAAACCAGATGTCTAGGACCATTTGCTCAGCTCCAGAATTCTCTGAAGATTTTTGCTCTCTCTTAGGAAAATACTCTGTTCTGGGGACTGTTTCTGAGCATTTTGAATATAGTCCTCTCAGTGATCAAAATTGCAAACTGGAATGAATTTCAGCTTCAGCGATCAGAAAAGATGGTTCTAGCAAGTAGAACCATTCTTCTATATCTGTTGTGCAGAAACAAAAATTAAAAACACAGCAACTCCAAAAAGAAGTGCAGGTCCAACTTGGTGTGCGCAAAATTTGTACATCCATATGTTTAGGGAGGATTGAATCCTCCATGAATATTCAGACAGTACGTCTCTAATACTAAATGATTTTATCACACATGCTTCTTTTAGACAATCCATTCCCTATTTCTTCATCACATCTTCTCAAACTAATGGATGAGACCATTTGTAGCATGGAATTTAAACTATAAACAGACCAGATATTCTTATTAATCCAAAAGGATCCCTGCCGTCTTGTCATATTTATGTACCTTATTTGTAGTTCTTTAATTTTCATTGCTGTGCAATGTTCACCCATTTTCTGGAGAAACTAAAAAGATATGTTAGAATAGAGAACTGCTGAATAATCACACTCTGGTCTCATTGCTTTCATCTCTTTTACATGCTATTGGTACCTGTCCATGATGTTAGTTAATCTCAGTTGCCTTTACTGGAGCTTTTCAGCAGCTGGCAAATAAATTGTTTGTTTTGCCCTGGCTCTGACATGACATCTAATCCACAGCCCTGGTCTCATCCTTTTCTCTACACCCACAGAGAGTGGCAGCTCCCCCTCACCAGCAGCTATATACATCAGCAACAGTCTTCTCATTTAACTTTTTAAACAAACCATTACTTACAGAGAACTGGCTCCTGTTAAACTGCACAAACAGGAATCAGAGCAGCTAAAATTTCCTAACAGAGCTATTATATTTCAGCCACACAAGAGACACTGGAGAACATATATAGGGAGATGGGGATATCTGGGCTAAAGCACATGCTCTTCCCACTTTGCACCACTGGATTACACATTGCTTATAAATACATCAGCATATTTTATTCTCAAGATCTTGTTCCAATGCACAGAATCCGAGCTTGTTTCCTAGTTTGTGCTGACACATTATAACCTCTCAGGGCTTTTTTTCCCCCTTCCCTCTTTCCCATGTGAAACTGCTTTTGGAAGAACATTATAAAGATATAAAACTCCCAGACTGGAGCAGAACAAATGAGTCTTTAGTCCAGGACCATGTTTCTGGGCAACGGCAACAGCCAGAGCCTAAAAAGCAAGCCACAAAAACCACACGAGCAATGCAATTCACTTTCACCTTCTCCTTCCTTCTCCTTCCCCATAAACACTGGAACAGGTTGCCCAGAGAGGTTGTGGATGCTCCCTCCCTGAAGGTGTTTAAGGCCAGGCTGGACAAGGCACTGAGCAACCTGATCTAGTGGGAGGTGTCTCTGCCCATGGCAGGGGGATTGGAACTAGATGATCTTTAATGTCACTTCCAACCCAAACTATTCTATGATTCTATAAAGGAGTCAACATAAGCTTATGAGTTAAACAAGCTTTAAATGAGCTAATAACCAAAAGTCCCAAGTTTTATTCTTTCCCAAACTTTTCTGCCTTCACTTGTGTTACATATATAAATGTCCAAGCTTTCTCCAAGGATATTGAACTGTTCAAGACACACGATGGCTACAGATCATCTGATAGGAAGAATTTTCTCTCATTTTTTATTTCTTGTCTCTTACATTTAAAATGCACCTTATGTTTCTAGACAAGAATTGGAAAGCTCCTATTATCTATTCTGAACTGTTCATTATGTCATAATTTCTCTACTGTGTCCCTTTGTTCATCTTCAGGACAAGATAAATAAGACCAATATTTCTTTTCCATTTCGCATTTCTCAAATGGGAAACCTTTTAATATCAGTCATAGTTTGAGTCAACAACTGTGCTAATAGATCTGCAGATTCCCATCGTGTAGCATGAAAAAACCCATCCCCCTTAATGAGCTTGAAGCTAACACTGGTCAGTACATGACTAGCCTCTAACAGCATCCTAGAAAATGGCAGAGCCATGCCAATAAAGATCTTTCATGAAGTGATCTCTTAAAGAAGAGACCCAAATCAATGTGTCAAAGTCCTCCACCGAGAAGGAAGATGCAGCTAGTTGCTCTTCTTCAGATACTTAGCACTGTGGGAGCTGGCATCAGACACTACTGTGGCATACCTTCACAATGCCTGACATTTAGATTCACTTCAGAATAAAGTATGGAACTCACTTGTTTGGCAGATGTTTCAAATTTAGGAGTTTTGTAGGTGGGAATGCAATAATGGTGCACAAAGCAGGACTGAAATCAACTGGTAACAAGGTTAAACAACATGAATTGACATTAAGAAATCATGGAAGAACACATGACCTAAAGCAATCACTACACCTGTGCAGCTCAAACTGACTTTATCAGAGCAGTGATGAGGGAAGGAGGCATGCAGTTGGAGGAAATCCACTGTCTTAACTGCAAATGTCACAATTAAAATTCAACATTTTAAAAGTCAGTTCCAAGGGTAAAAAACCCATCATGAATAAACACGTGTGCAACCATCACAGAACTAGGTTTTTCAGAAAGACAAGAAACTCAGAATGAAAAGAAAGAAGAGCAATCTGAACAGGAAAAAAAGCAGGGAAGTAACATTTTAAAATATGCTTCTTTTTATGAGGTGTTAAAAAGACTTCAAAAATTTGTGAAAAACTAAATTATGCTGAGAGTGATAGGCTTGGTGGGAAAGCACCTGCTCCACCACAAAGTGCAGCCCACCAGCTCCGTGGATGCATATGTAGAGAATGAAAGAAGCCTGTGTACCTCAGCAGTGAACTGCTCCATTTTGCAGATGCAGTTTTTTGTGACAGGAAACAGAAACATGATCTCCAGATAGCCACCATGCTCTCTGCTCCATTAAGATTCACAACTCTCATTTGAGCTGCTTCCACATCTGTAACCTGATGCACCAGCAGCCCAGCTTGAACTGACATCTGGTAATGTCATGCATGTCACATGCACCAGGAATACAGGTGGGACAATATGAGTTTGTTCTGAAGTGAATGCAGAATGGATTGAAGGTACATGCAGAAATAACTGAACACTGTGACCATGCACATAACAGCTGAAGCTTATGAACATGGAGCTGTCTTTAATAATTGTTGGTAGAGGTACTCTTAACATTAACACCCACTCATGAATAGCCTACTTGGAACAAAACCCCCTGACAGCTGCTGTAATGAGCAGGATTTCCACGCAGCATGAGATGCTTGTCAGGTACTTGGTTATAATTATTATCTGGTAGGCCACACAATATGTTCAAAAAAAAATCCGTAAGAAAGGTAAAATATTTATAGAAAAAAAGACTCCCCAAAAACCACAGTTCTGTGTTCTCAGTGAGGGGCAAAACATTCTTTGATGTTGTAATGCATTCTCCACTTGCCAGAAAGGCAATTTGCAATAATATGAAACAGTAAGATTTACATTTATTTTCTCCCACTAGTGTGAATTTAAAATGTTTTCTGTGTGTCTGAAAACTGTCCATAGGAACTGCTGCATTCTTTATTCACAAAAGAATACCACTATCATAGCAAAATATCAGGCAAACATATGCACTGCTGCATACATGTGCTATTACTATACTATGTAATATACAGTTCTGGAGTCCCCAACCTAAGAAGGACATTGAGCTGTTGGAGCAGGTCCAGAGGAGGGCCACGAAGATGGACAAAGGGCTGGAGCAACTGCCCTATGAAGACAGGCTGAAGAAGTTGGGGTTGTTCAGCCTGGAGAAGAGAAGGCTCAGGAGGGACCTCATAGTAACTTATCATTACCTTAAGGGGTCCTACAGAAAGGCAGGGGTAGGACTTTTTAATAAGATATCAGATGGGAGGACTAGAAATAATGGATGTAAATTGGAAAGGGGTTGATTCAGGGTAGATATAAGAAAGAAATTCTTACAGTGAGGGTGGTGAAACTGGAACAGGTTGCCCAGAGAGTTTGTGGATGCCGCCTCTCTGGAGGTGTTCAAGGCCAGGCTGGCCACTGAGCAGCCTCATCTAGTGGGAGGTGTCCCTGCCTATGGCAGGGGGGTTGGAACTCGATGATCTTTAAGGTCCCTTCCAACCCAAAATATTCTATGGTTCCCACCCCTTCTGTGTCACAGCAGGATCACAACACAGGTTGTACTAGGCCTGCAAAGATATGACTAAAGAGTATCTAAAATATTGTTTCCTTTCATTGTCAAAATAAAATCTAGAATGAGAGTAAAAGTACAGAATGAGACCAAATCAGGGTGTTTGTTTTTTCCTGTTATTTTTTATCCTTTTATGTAATCTCCTGTACAGTTATTAAAAGTTAGTCAATACAGCAGCTCAAAAAGTGGAACTGGAAACTGATCCTCTACTAAAATCAGCAGTACTTTACCTTCTTCACAGTACAGTAACTTCATTTGCACTGAGTTCCCCTGGAATTTTCTATAGGCATTTCTATAGGAATTTTCTACAGTGCTTAAAACGCTAGGCAATACATCCAAAAAATCAGGAGCTGCTTAGACCAAGACTTGAATTATTACGACTAGTGATAACAAACAAGGTATGAGAATATCAGTCTGTAGCTTTGAAACACAATGCTGTGGATTTCCTTACAAAAGCAGAAAAGAGCAAAGGGGAAACTCTACACAGAAATCAGCATAAAATTAGATGATCAGGTTTTTGGCTTTGAGAGAAACCAACAGATAAACATGGGTACCAAGTGCTACAGAGCTTGGTGTCAAAGCTGCCCCCAATACTAACACCATACTACAGCATCAGGCTTTTAACATCCTATAATGCAAAGCTCTTTCCTGTAAAGATCCATTTCCACCAAATTATATTAATTTACCCACTCATAACAAAATAAATTTCCTAGACAATTTCAGAGCCAAAACTATTCTTTCTGAAGTTATTATGGTTATTCCATCTCACCCTACTTGCAGGAGGAGGAAGGAAAAAATAATAAAAAGGAGGCCTCTCCAGTCAAAGGAAAAATGTTAATTCACCTAGAAAGACAGCTTTAAAGCAAAAGAATAGAGTAAACCAAACAAGTCTAAGGGAAAATTCCATTCAGATTTTGATGGTATGTAAAGAAGAGAAATAACTGAAGGGATGAGGAATGAGCTTTCAGTTAAAGAGCCTGACAGCAGCACTATGCATGGCTTTTGCTTACCACAGCTCCCCAGGAAGATGTGCAGCTCCACACAAACAGCAAACTCAAACCCCAAAGAGCAAATTCAGGTTAACATTTTGTAAATATATGGCCATGTGCCAATAGCTTTTAAATTACATGATACAGAAGGCAACAAAGGAAAGACAGGCTGAGACCAAAGAAAGGACAGAAAAAAAATCTGCAGAAGGTCATCCAGGAAAAAAAACCACTTTCAAATGCCATGAGAGAAAAAAATACAATTTAGGTTTCTTCCATCCAATTCTAATGAAGGACAGGAAAGAAGCTGCAAAATTCCACTACAAAACTAATATAAAATTATGCTACAGAGATAAAATGATAAAAACATAACAGCTTATTTGCAAAAGATTAAGGACACCCATGGCAATATCGCTGTGAATTCCTACCTCAGCATGAGGAGTTCCAGATTTTAACAGCACTATAATGGTATCATGCAAAGGCATTTGCAAAAGGTATATCAAAATCCATTTCCCAGCGTAGGCAGTATTCTCTATTGTGCTGTGAAATCCTGAGGGACTGATTTGAACTGACCATGACTGCATTCCAACACATTTTGAAACTAACCCCACTGTCACCACCTGTGGGGTCCACACAAAAGAAAAGCCCTTTCTCTAGGCCACCATGCAGAATAAGGCCACCTTCTTGGCTTTATTTTCCTCCCTGCAAGCGTCTCCTTTCTGTCCTTCCATCTAATCTATATATCATCTATATGATGATGAAAAATAACTACTAGTTGCTCTAGGTTCCCTGCAGTCTTTGCAACTCCTTTAGATACAGGCAAATTAATTCTTCAATGTTTCAAAATTTTTGAACAATTTTTTTTGCAAAAAAACCCCCCACTTAAACAATTTCTATCTTAACAAATTAATGGACATTATTAATAAATTAACTGATAAAAATACTTTTAATGCAAAATTTGAGGCAAACTCTACCATGGTATATTTATCTGCCTTCAATAATTTTATCTTTGCAAAGAATTTTATTATTTTTAATATGCTAACAAAAGACTTGCAAATTTCAGGAAAATTATGATTGGACTTTGTCATCTAAAGGAAAAGGAATGGAGACTCATTGCCTTGATCAAGGCTCTTTTCATACCTGGTATAGAAAATAACATCACTCCATGGCAAAAGAATTAGTGATACAATGTAAGCCAAGTCCATATCAATCACATTAAGATAATTTTCCCTAAGACAATGAAAATAAATTACTATTAAATATTGACAATGTTTTGTCAATATATATATATGAAAATAGACAAATATAAATAAATGAAAGGCTAAAGAAAAAATAGGGGAAGCCTGGAAGGATCAGGTGTTTCACAGCCCTCTGCTTCCAGGCAGCTGTAGGCAGGCACAACTGCTACTATGCATGACAACACTCCAGATTAAGAGCCCTGCCCACAGCTCAGGCTCCCAATGCCCAAATAATGAATGGAACAGGGAGAAAAAAAAGCTTTTTGGGAATGAAACAAGCATGGGATTGATGCACTAAGCATAAAAACTCTGCTTTTAAAAATCAATTCTATATTTTATATTTACTTATGGATTTCCAGCAATGAAAGCAAAGAGGGCATGTCAATACTGAACAAGATAATTTCAGGACTAAAGTGAGAAATGCATCTTTTTGCAAAACACACAGCAAATAAAATCTGTGCATAACTCAACAGGAGCGTTAAATTCTTAATGGACATCTGCTCATCATGTGTGTCTTTTCAGTGATTTCACCTTGAAAACAAACTCATTAGTTAAAAAAGCAACAATTACATGAGAGTACTCAAAGCAAATTACACAACACAAAAGACCAAATGTAGAAAAGCAGAGTCTTTAGTGGGCAAATTGTATGGTGAGAGTTTGCACTGTGCCTCTCCGCTTTGCTTTACCTGCAGCTCCTCTGCATTCTCTGAGGAATGAGCACTACTGAAATTAGCTTCAAAGATAATCTGACTTCATCAGTGGACACTTTAATAATCTTTTAAAAGTTCATCTTCACTACCAATGGCAATTAGAAAACTAAACTCTTTATGGTGATTTATGGGTAATAACCATCAACAGTTCTGAACCTCAAACCAGTGGAAATCACAAGAACCTGCAGTGAGATACAGCTTACTTCTCGCTTAGTGCCAAGAAAAAGTTCTGTGGTGAAACAGCATTTTTCTACAGCACTTTAAAAAGCATGAAGAGTAGTCTCTATTGCATACAAAAATAGCTCATCATGTGGCCTTCATCTCTGTATGAAGCTGTAGCAGCTGTCTCACATTAACATGCTTAAACATATAAACACAGCTACAGTATAGATGTAAAGTTACAAATGCTGAATTAATTTTAAGCTAGTATATAGCTGATATAAGCCCCTTTTTCAGTGAGCATCAGAATCCCATAAATCTCAGCTACTGTTGAGGTCTTGATCCTTATTTTCTTTGACTTGGTAATACCTAAACAGATCTATTTTTCCCCCTTTTTGGGTTTTACCACACAGTAAAGTACTTTAAATTATTTTGTCTATTGGGTTAACCTGCCCACAATTGCAAAATACTGTTATCAAATTTGAAAGGTCACGCAGCAGTCATTCTGTGTGTGACCAGATAATGTCATGTGAACGACCCCGTTTGGACCTTTTAATGTAAACAGCTGTAATGAGACTTTATGAATTTAGTGGGAAACTCTCAGATATTTCCTTAACATGCGTTTGGTCCCCATAAAAGCCCCGAACTCACAGAACTGGCAAAATGAAAAACCTTCTCTCCCCTGGCATGAAAAGTTCCTGTTGAAGTGTATCAGCACCAACCACAAAGGAACACACTTTTAGTACAGAGGTTCCCCTTATCTGTACATTATTAAACTTCTTTTGCTTGGCTGCCAAAAGCAGCAGCTTTCTTCATGATGGTTTCTGTGCAAAGACAAATGAAGTAGCAATAACCACCCTGAAATATTCAGTTCCATTTCTTAGGGCTGATAAGGTCTAAAGAGCAAGAAAATTCAGCAGTAACATGCTACAAAGCCAAAGGTGGGTTTGTAGGAAATGGACAAATGTGAATTCTTCCTTGTTTTTCAGTTATGTTATACTCCCTCTTAAATCTCTTCTGAGAAGGGTCTCCTTTAAAGCATACTGTATTTTACTCTTCATTTATTCAGCTCCTCTGCTTACTTATCTGTAATACAACCTCCCAATTCCAGAGAAAGCCAGACAAGAGACTTGACAAGATTTGCCTCCAAGTCTATGCCAAGATGTGAGATTCCTCCCAGTTGGGGATGGGAGAAACCCTACGTAAACACCTCACAGGGTTACAGGGTTTGCACTGAGCTGGTTTCAGAGCTCTTTTCAGAAAATCATAAGAAGCCTCTGCTCTTCCTCTCCACAAAACCTCTGGAGAAAAATTAAACATTAATGGCTTATGTGCTGCTAACTCTGCTATCAAATGAAACAGTACTATTTCCTAAGATGCAAGATTGGCTCATGAATACTATACAGCTAGCTGAACCCTAGAAATCTTAAGGTCATGCTGGTGAAAAACAATTATTAAAAAGCCTACTGTGTTTCAAATATCACCCATGTTAAATGTAACCTTTCTACTGAACATTGGGCTACCTGGCTTGATATTCTTCCCAAATGCTTCTAAGGCCAGAACAGCTCAGAGGGTCCTGCCACAGCTGGACTTAGTAACAATGATAATTTTTTTCACCTTTAGCCCTCACAACTTTAGCTGCAAGAGCAGGTAATTGAATACATCACAGCTTCAAACCCTGGAAAAGCTCTAATCTGATTGAAAGGCAGCAAGGCAGTCTCATTCAGCAGCCATTGTCACTAAGTACACCTACTCTCAGTTTGTTCTCCTTTGACTAGTCCTCCATTAAACAACATGCCTCTATCCTTATCTTTAGACCACTTCGTTGAAAATAGCTAAAAAACAGGAGAAACTGCTTTTTTACAGTGACAGAAGCATCAATTTCAAGTTACATACTCAAACATGTCTTTCCTGTCATGGAGAACAAAAAAACTTGAGATTTCCAGAACAGATGAGAACAAACCTTAGCTTTATCTAACAGATCATAAAAGTTATTGCCTTAAATTACTCTTCTGACAGTAACACCTAAAACAAAATTCCTCCTTATCCCCTCGAGTAAACAGTATTTAGTCAGCACTATCAAAAGAAAGAAGACAGTTATCTCATTCCCATGGCACCATGGACAAAGGTACCACTGGTTATGGAAAGAAGCAGACTTGTAATTCCTCCTCTTGAACAAAATTAAATTCCTTTCAGATAACAGAAAAGTTCCTTCTTCTCAAGAAAGCAATGAACATTGAAGTAGCCATGCACTAAGAAAAAATTACAGATGTGGTTCAGTCAAGTCCCACATTGCAAGGATGTAGCCTCCCAGAAGCATTGGCAGATTCTAGAGAGTCAGGGATAGATAACACAGGTATGTAAACTCAGAGAGGGAAAAGAAAAAACAGAATCAGTAAAGAACAATTACTACCAAAGAAAAATGCCAAATAACATTAATTCAAAGAAAATAAGTTGATGACATCCATTATAGGAAGAAGGCAATCTGATGCTACATTGAGGGGAGAAAAGCAGTATTCTTACATTTTCAACATTACAGATCCCACCAGCAAAATTCATGTACTGTTACCGAGAGACCAAAAACATCTCTTTGTTGTAAAAATCAAATTGAACAAAGTTGATGAGGGGATCTCAAAGCTTATTAAGGCATTACTTCACTAGATAGAAGGTCAAAAGTACATCTTTTCAATGCAGTCATTTCATCAAGCTATGCATTTATGTAACTAATAAATTAAAATCTCACAAGAATGTATTATGAAAACAGTATTTTTATAGTATCCACATTCAACATGCTTAGAAAGGGAGATTTTTTTCTTTCCATTAACAAAACACCAATACAGACTGATTTTAGAAATTGTGCTGCTTCTGTGGTAATTAATGTAGTGCCCCCTTACACTTTACTAACTTCTTTGTGTATGTTATCTGACAGTGCAAAGCTTCCAGTAGTAGAGCCTGAATAATTAGGTGGCACCAGAGCTCAGTCATGCTTCATGAAGACCTTCTACCCCCTGGTCAGCACTAGGTGAGCTACACAGGCTGCTTTTGTCCCATAAGATAATGTATGAACACTTCCTTCCTTACTGTAACTGCCATTCTTCTAGTGCCAGCATGGAAAAAAATACTTTTTATACCTTATTTCAAGTTCTTTGTTATGGAGTTTTAAAACACTCAAGAAATCCACATTTGCCTTTGTCCTCACCCTCAAAGAAAAAAAAAAAACCAAAACACAAAACCAAACAAACAAAAAAACCCCACCACAACTCTACCCACATTCACATCTCCCCAGCCTCTACAGCCAGAGCTCAGAATAAGCAGCTGTAGAAACAGTCATCACCCAGACACAAAATAATATCCAGGCAAGTGGAAGGAATAAGAGTATTTTCAAGCAATCAGGTTTCCTGCTGCCTATGGACAATTAACACAAGCCACAGGAAAGCATGTGAGCCTTCTCAAGAGAAACTAAAAGCAGCTGTTAAATTTCTCATTCTCCTTTGAGCCCTGATTTCACAGTCAGGAGTTAGTATCCTGTTCTACAAAGAAACGTAGGCAGTTGATTTCTTTTTCACATTAGGACCCAACCTGTTGGTTCTGAAGCTCTTTAGATTAAGGCAGTTGGACAAGTTACAGCTGCACAGCATCGGAAGAAAGCAGATTTAATTCTGTAATAAAATACTGCCCATGGTCATTCTGAAGGTAGCAAATGCATGTCTTGATTTTTTATGGGTAATCAACAACTGTCATATCTGTAAAATACAGAAGCAATCTACACAGTGGGAGTGGAATTTTTCTGCAATAAAGGAAATTTGACAGCTACTGCCAACTAAAATAATCTCAGAGTTTTTTCAATTTCAGATGGAACACTAATATCAAAGAATTCAAGCTTTGATTCCCAGGTTAAATATCCTCAAACTCAGATACTCAAATCAAGCTACTCTTCACATATAGCTGCATCTAAAGCCAGACAGCACTGAATCAAAAGGTTCCAAAGTAACTTTCTTCACGGTATATAGAAATATAGAGAACAATTCACAATAGCAATAACAAAGGAGAAAACCTTAGGAAAGGAACAGTTATAACCAATTTATGCTATAGTACTGATAAAAATAGTGCTGCCACGTTCCAGAAACAAAAGCAAATCTAAATGGAAGAGCCAAAACCACTCAATTTTGCCATTCTTCATGGCTGGTACAACTATAGTCAGTGAAATAGCTTAAATTGGTATACCAGTACACTATTTTCTATTTAGATGAACCTTTAGATAATTATTATTATAACAGACATCAGTGAACTGACAAGAGATAAAATTAAAACTTGTCATCTTTACACTTACAGGCTAGATGATTTTGTAATTACAGGTACATAAATTTCTCAGTAAAACCCTGGGAACCAGCTACTTTGAAGGGTATAAGACAGGACTAGACTGTAAAAGGTATTTTTCTTTCTCTAAAATTTTGGACAGCATTGTCCAAGGAGAGCAATCAACAGCTTCACCAGAAGATGCTTGCTCACTTTGCAAGTCAGACAGTATTAAAAGGGAAAATAAACAATGACAACAAAAAGAGGCGTAAATGTCTGAGAAACCATCAAGAAGTGCATATTTTCACCTTATTTTTATCAGTTAAAGCTTTTAACTTGAACAAAGGATACACAATTCTGAACTCCACAATTACTGAACTGGAAGTAAAGAATCATCAAGGCCAGAAATAGAATCATAGAATTATAGAATAGTTCAGGTTGGAAGGGACCTTAAAGATCATCGAGTTCCAACCCCCCTGCCATAGACAGGGACAACTCCCACTAAATCAGGCTGCTCAGTGCAGCCCGGTCTTGAACACCTCCAGAGATGGGGCATCCACAACCTCTCTGGGCAACCTGTTCCAGTGCTTCACCACCCTCACTGTAAAGAATTTCTTTCTTATATCTACCCTGAATCTACCCCCTTCGAATTTACATCCATTATTTCTAGTCCTCCCATCAGATATCTTATTAAAAAGTCCTACCCCTGCCTTTCTGCAGGGCCCCCTTAGGTATTGATAAGTTACTATGAGGTCCCCCCTGAGCCTTCTCTTCTCCAGGCTGCACAACCTCAACTCCTTCAGCCTGTCTTCATAAGGCAGTTGTTCCAGCCCTTTGACCATCTTCGTGGCCCTCCTCTGGACCTGCTCCAACAGAATACAGGAGAAAAAAATATCTTCTGATATAAAGGTCTAACAATATTGACAGTACCAGAGAAGTATGATGTTTGGAAAAGTTTGCCAATTACCTGTTAGCAAGTCTTTGCAGGAAAGAAAAAGACTAATCACTATCTTGCGTAATACTGTTTCAGAGTGATGAACCAAGCACAGAAAAACACAAAGAACCAAATGAGGTTCTCAGTTGACTTAATTAGAAAAAGAGAAACCCTGCCACACACCAAAAACGCATCATGACAGGACTAAATGTTCCATATTTGTCACATTGATGTTACTAATCAACATTAAAGCATGAAAATGCACGTCCCTGACAAACATAAAAGCTTCTTCAACAGTCTACTGCATGTGCCTTATTAAAAGCACATTTTTATACAAGCAAGTCGCCATCCTGGCTCACTCTATAAAAAAAATCTAAAGTAATTCTACTGAGCTAATGAATATTATAATGCAAAAGTTTAACATGAATTATTAGAAAGAATCCCCATATAATTAAAATCTCTTTTATATATTCAGAAACATTATCCTATGAAAATCAGTCTTCACAGCTCATATATCTGTCAATTTAAAGTATGAAGACCTTCACTGGATAAAGCACAATGCAGCAACATGTGCATTTCATATGAGTGACTTCAAGAGTAAAGTATCTGTCCAGACAGAGTACACAGGACAGATGTAATAAACAGAAACAATCTCAGTCCCAAACCAAATCAAGTAAGAAAAATAGTTACATGGTCAAAGAGTAGAAAAACTATGAAATTTGATAAAATACTACAAGAAAAACCCAAAAATTGTTTTTGTAGAACAGAGAAATCCCTCAGTCATTTCAATTTCAGTGCTATCTATCATCCCAGTCAATGCTCAGTGGGACTTACAAATACTTGAAATTACTAAAGGCTTCTCCCACATGCAACTACCAAAATCCAGAGCTCTGTGATTAACTGACACTCGGGACTCTATCTAAAGTTATTGAGATTTTCAATGGAATACAGATTTAGGTAATCCATTTTTCCTGCTCAGAACTTATACTTACCAAATAAAGACTAACATGTAACATAGAATTCAATAACATAGTAGTTCACAAAAGAGGCAGGGAGCAAAGAGCACATTTATAATCTCTCCTGCAGAAATGAAATCTGTTAGGCAATTAACCTCCTAAAGTGTTGCATCCCACTACAGTGTATCCAGCTGAGAATATATCATTTAAGATTGATAACTCCTGGAAAATAGTAATTAGGCCCTGAAGTAGCATTCCCAGCAAGTGCTCCTGCAAAAGCATTCCTGAAGACTCGCCCATTTCTATGCCATTTCTACAATTTCACTGCAGGTCCCTCCCAAATCAAACACTGATATTCACTGGCCTTCACTTTATATTGAACTAATTAACTAATTAAGCCAGGCTTTCAGTATAACAGAGAAATAAACCAACAGCAGTGACAGGGTGGAAGTACAAAATAAACCTGGAATTTCACAACCACCTCTTCTATATGAAAGAGAAACTTGTTTTACCATCCAGGACTTTTCTTCCTATTTCAATTTTGATTTCTTAGGTCTTATTTCCGTAAGATAAATTCTGTGACCTTCTTGTCTTATTGTCAGTTCCCTGGGAAACATCCTGGTATACTACAGTTTCTCACCAGAATATTATCACAATGATCAAGAATACCTTCAAATTTTTACCAAGCACAAATTTACAGCCGTGATTATGGAAAATATAGTCTGAATTGTGTCTGGTTTTAATGATTAGGAAAGGCTTTCACTGACAGATACCACACATTCCTGAAGAAAATGGGAAATGTGAGTTTGATTTGTGCCTCAGTCTCTACGTGAGTGAATTAACAATTGAGCTATAAGAAAAAAGAGAGGACATCAACCTTATGAATTTCTTTGCTTTTCTGGAAGGATCAAACAAAAATTGCCTCATTTCCAAAAATTTCGATGTTTCATTCAGCCCACACCACTTTATTAATTTCATATTCAATTCAAAATAGAAGACAAAATAAAATAAAACTGAGGTTCACTTGCACAGAAGGCCAGTATTAATTTTTCAGCTCAGACAAGGCAAGATAACATCTATAGCACTTGAACCAAAGTAAGTGTGATAAAAGAGGCAGCAAAAGCCATGGCTCTGGGGATGTGATCCAGAGAAGGCATCAATAACAGCCTAATCCTGCTCTTGTTTATTCCTTGCTGCTAGTCTAAATGTCAAAATCATACTGATGATCCAATTCCCATCAAAAACTTCTGACTGCTGGTGCTGGAGTTACTGAAAACTAATAAATTAGCCCAAAACAAACAAATTGAAACATGGCTATACCAAATTAATGTTTGTATTTTAATTTTTGAATAGTTTATCACATCAATATTACCTCTATTATTGATGACACAGATAGAAAATATTAATATGTTAGAGCCTACTAAAAACTTCTTACTGCTGGTGCTGGAGTTACTGTAAACTAATAAATTAGCCAAAAAAAATAAAAATTGAAAGATCAAATGAAAGATGGCTATACCAAATTAATGTTTGTATTTTAATTTTTCAACAGTTCATCACATCAATATTATCCCTATTATTGATGACACAGCTAGAAAAGTTAATATGGTAGAACCTACTAGTTCTCTGAAGACATAAAGTCCTCCTGGAGCTGTCACAAATACACATGATATTATCATAGAATCATAGAATAGTTTGGGTTGGAAGGGACCTTAAAGATCATCAAGTTCCAACCCCCCTGCCATAGGCAGGGACACCTCCCACTAGATCAGGCTACCCAGTGCCTTGTGCACTACACTGGAGTGTGCAAGAAGGTTTACAACAACAGCACATCTGAGGAGCTGAATAATTCTATAGTAATTATATGCAAAAAATTGTATTTGAAGTTCATATTTTAAGTAAGACCATCAAAATAGCCAGAGCTCAAGTTATGCTTTTGCATCTGACTGAATCATTGTTTTCATTATCTTTTAAAGGAGAAGTAACACTAACACTTTCCTGCAAAAGAATATGACAAGAATCTTGAACAGATTACTGTAAGAAGCACATGGATATGTAAAGGAGAAGACACATATACAGTAGCAAGTGGGGTTTTCAGCTTAACATCTACCTCCTGGAAATGAACCTTTTTACAGCAAGAAACAGAAATAAGCCAGCCTGCCCACCACTTTATCAGCATGTCTCCTATGGCTTGCAAGAAAAATATTTACTGCTTTAGAGCAATTCTCAGGTCTGAAATGTTTTAACTCTCCTTTTCTCCACCCACTCACTATCAAATTTGGTTTTAGATAGTTTGTTACACAGTGGAAATTTGTATCAAACAGAAGACCCATATATGTACACTCTGACACTACTGTGTTTTAAGTGAGCACATGAAGGGCCTGTAATTTGTGACTCTGCAAAAGATGCTGCTGCAACTGATGGTCAGTTCCAGAAAAGCATTCCTATAGTGTATTTAGTGTTACTCATATATAGCTTCACATCCCTACAAAAACATTTGCACAAATCCTTAACTTTTTACCACAGCTGTTCTGCATGAGTGTCCTTCACTTTGACAGTGTTACATTACATACAAGGAAAACTGATACATCCTTCAGCTCCAAAAGCTTCATTCAGTTTCTCACAGTTTGGAGAACTTAAATCAAGCATGTGAAACTTGCACAACAGAATTCATCCTCAAACTAAAAAATCTCTTCTTTTCCTTTCAAGTATTTTAAGCAGAGTAATTAATTGTATGCATTTCCAGCAAAATCCACACAAACCTAAATATTCTGCAGAGCTCTTATCAGAGATAATTTATCACATTCCCCTTAGCTCTAATCATCCTTCTCTTTTGACCACCAAATCATGATAATGACTAAATGCTTTTTTAGTCAGGACTTGCTGATGGCAGCTTAAAATTCCAGTCTCACTCACATCTGTCTGTTAGTCTGCCTTAATATTATACCTTATGGATGTATTTCTCTTCCATCAGTACTTTAATCACTCAGGTCTTAATTTCTCATGTTTGGTACATGCCAACAGCAAATATACAATCAAAAGCAGGCTTAATGATAGCCACCAAAGATATCATACTTAAAAACTTCACAAATGTAAGAGGAATAGGACTGAAATCTTTACTCTCACTAGTCACATTTCTTATTTCTTGCTTTTAAGGGATGCATCTAATTTAATTCAATAACTATTAATTCAAAAAGGGATTAAAAATACTCTAAATTTTCAGAAGTCTTGAACTAAATAGAGCATATTTAAAAATAGGATGAGACTGCCTTCCTCTTGAGGCTCTCAAATTAACACCCTGTGAACTTTGCCTGACATATGGAAATTGTTTTATAAACAGCTTTTTCATCCAGTAACTGCCATAAACACCATTTCCAACCACACCAACCCAACCAGATGGAATAACTGGCCATTAAGAATAACAGGTGCTTCACTGAGTTTTCCTGCTTGTCCACAAGGAAGAAGTGGAGAAGGCTGAGAATGGCCAAGCAAGAAAAATACACTAAGATCAGATAAAACACAAGCTTCAAAAGAGCTGAAAAAAGAGCCAACATAGGGAGCAATCTCCATAATTCTCAGAGAGGAGAAAGAATATGTGGTCTCAATGAATTGGAGACAATGTAGATTCATGTAAAAACGTGAGAAAAGCTTTGTTATGAAGAAGTCAGAAACTGGAGAAGCCAAGAGGAGCTGGGCTGAATCCCATCAATCACTTGAAAGATTTATAGTATCTCCAGAAGGTGCATAGAGACCCCACGGAGGTTCAGATTCCAGGGGCTTAAAGGCTGAATGGCCTTAGAAAAAAAAAATCCCTAATACATCAGCCAGTGAAATCTCCCACCAGAAGAGAACTCTGCTAGAAACCCCAGTTAACCCCAGTTTTAAAAAAATAGAAAACCAAAAAAACTCCCAAAATTAATTCATATGCAAGTCTATGAGCCAAGAGAAACATAGTTATTGCTCAGAGCAAGAAGACGTGATTTGAGCAGCTGTAATTTCTTCAGTTAATGCTCAGAGGAGCTGTTCCTCAGCATCACAGGGAAGAAAGTTAGTAGGTTCTATAGGTCTTCTCATCTGGAAGAATTGATTTATGAGCAGTTTTAACTTCTCAGAAGCTCACAAATCAATGAAAATACGGACATTGGATAGGAATACTTCAGGCCGTATAATTATAACTTAAGTTTAATTTAAATTGAGGCATAAACAACAGTCTGTACCACAAACATTTTAAATTATAAACACATAACATTAAAAATGAACAGTTAGTAAAGACAAATAGTTTTGGATATGAGAGAAGTCTGGGACTTCAGTCAATCATGATAAAAATATATAAGTATTCATGAACAGAAGAGAATAAGAATCAGGAATGTTAAGATGGGAACACAGCACACTTAAAACTGACCACTGAGCTAGAGCTGAAGGAGCACTTTCCTCACTTCTGCCACCAGATGTGACTGTTCCAATAATAACTAGAGTGAGAATGCAGGAATTAAAGTTGAACATCTTAAAGTTAAAATTCAAGTATCACTCAAAGCGGAAGAGCCAACTTAGAACTAATAAAGAACTGACAAATCAAACTACAAGCTTGCAGCTATAATCATTGTTATGTTGAAGAGACTTGGTTAAAACCATATCTCTTGGAAGTATCAAAAAAGGAATTACATTTAGAACAGAACAAGCTAATGAAAGCACTACAGTTGTATCAGTCTGACCTAAACAGGTACAAATTTTAGACAAAGTTTCAAAGAATAAAAAGAATACAGAAGATATAATAAACCATTTTGCCAAGTACCTCGGTATCCTTTCAATAATAGGTTTTTCTAGACACATCGGTAAGTTGATCAGAATTTAGTAAAGCAACCAATAGAAATCACATTTTTTTTTTCATTTTATTTAGTATGGATAATACAGCTACTGGTCAAAGAATCATATGGTAAGAAACTAAGTAAAGAAGGAATGAAAATAAAATGTCTTGAAAAACAGAAGTAACAAATGACATAGTTGTACTGATAACAGTGTGTTAAGTCTATCCACTAACTAGAAAAAAAAAACCACCAGATCATAAGCACTTCAATAACATCCTTGAAACTTAGTTCTTGAAAGTAGAAAGTGCTAATATAGTAGATCAAGATCTTTACATAGAAGAAGACTGAAGTAATCAAAATTATATAATATGAAGTTACATACTATTATTTATTTGCAGTAAGAACATATCCACTGGAAATTGAAGATGAAAAAAAGCCAAAACATGGATGACTCTAAGTAAAAGTGATGCAGCCTAAGAAGAAGAAAAATACAAACTGATTTAGGTGAGCTACTACCAGTTAACATTCTGCTGCAAATAACTCGTCAGTTCCAATCTGGAATTCACTAAGTAGAGATGATAGGCCAGGGAGGTCTTGTGGCCCAGCTAAAGCCACAGAATTGCCTGTTCATATATTTCAGACAGCACAGCAGTTCTGCTCCACTTTGCAGACAGGTGGAATGAGCAATGGAACCCTGCAGATGGCAGGTACTGAGATTTGTAGCTGGCAATGTCTCTAATTTTCACCCCCACTTTCTAGGAAAAATATCCACAATTTAGTGCATGCCCATACAGCTAAAACATGGTTGAACAATTAGTAAGAGTAATGCCACAGCACAAAATCAAGATCTCTAAAAGTACACTTCAAGTGGCCTCCAACAAGATACAAGAAACATCAAAAATTTCCTAGGAAACATAAATGTTTTTCAAAGTGGCATTTTAACAACAGTGTTTCAGAAACTGCAGGAGAAGTTGTGTACTATAACCACATATGTTCTGGTCCAAATATTGGCTTGAATCCTCCTTTGAGACAAACATTTCTGCAAATTAAAAGCAGCCCGTCTTTCAAACAGTGTGCTTCAACTGTCAAGTACTTTCCCCTTTCTCAGACTCAGGCACAAATGGAGATTAAAATGATTTTTAAAAAGTAACTATCGGTTAGTTCCATGCAAATTAAACCTTATTTCTTTAATTGCAAATTGCAAACCTGCAAGATTAGGGGTTTGGGCTATTTTCAATGGGAAGAGAAAAAAAGTATTATGGTATCAGAGCAAAATCACAAGACTGCAGTACTGCCAAAACTGCTAATGACATCAACTTCAAAGACGGCAGAAAAAAAGAGAAGAAACAAATTCCAGAATTTGGAGTTTTACTTTAATCATTAGAAAAGGGAACAAATAAACAAGAGGGGTCAAATACATGGAGGTTTGCCTTTCTTTGTTTTTAAAACCAGGGTGAAATGCTTTCTCTTAGATCCTTTAAAATTGAAAGGCAAAAGGATTTTCTAAGTTGTGAATTTGTTTTCAAATGCAACTTTTGGGTAAAATAACTATTATTACCAGTGAGGCCAGCACATGATGTTTTAAAATATGTTAAGAAGGGAAAGCTGGTCACAAATGTATTGGAGCTTATTTATCCTCTTGCATCTCCTGTAGGAGTGTTCTCCCTCAGAAACCCACAGATACAGATTAAATTAGTTGGTATTTTCAAAATCCAGAGAGCCTGAAAAAACCCTAAAGAGCATGCTGTGGCTGATTTCATTGTGGCTTACATTTCTAAGCTCCCTGAATACTTCTGAAACAAAAGCTCCTTTGAAAAGAGCCATCCAGTTCCCCACTGCCCCACAACTTGTGCAGCCATCAATAGGCATGATGCTGTTGTATAGTATTACCATATGGTAGCATTTTACACTTACTTTGCATAGGCTTAGAGATCTACACAAAGTAGAAGGCAGGCAGGAACTACTAGGTTTGGTCATCTTTAATAACCAGCATTAGTTAATTTTGTGCTCCAATTTAAACAGCCAGTCTTCAATTTGAGCAAATTTTGGCCTGTTCTATTTTTGCACCATGAGCTGGTGACCAGATCCTGATAGGGCTCCAAAAATCAACTGACCCTTAGTAGTAGTGATGTTAAAAAGCTATGCCAGGACCACTCTAGACTAAATACAGGTGTAAGCACAGCACTTCTCAAGGAACCTGAAGCACTTTCGGTGACTTCCTTTCTCTAAACACTGTAAAATCAATTTCTATTCCATGTCTTCATGAGCAAGAGTACAGTACCCAAAACATTCAAAACAGGGACCAACCTGTTGAAAACTAAGTAAGTGCCAAGAAGGCACATTCAGGTTATGGCTCACCTTCTTGAAATGTAACTGCAAATTTTAAGCTTAAAGTTTTGTATCAATACATTCTTGAGATTAATATATTTTCTAATAGAACACAGAGAAACCCTATCTGTACAGCTTGCACTAATGGTACAATGTGCAGCATAGGCATTAACAAAGGGATAATCCATGTCTCAACATGCTTACTCTCCTCCTTTAGAAGCATCTTAACTGAAAATCTTTTCAGAAAAGCATGGCAGCCAGCCTTCATTGAGCCCATGTCCACATAGGCACACATTGAAATCACAGCAATGTCACTAAGCACCATAGCAATAAAAGTACCAAGCCAAAAATGATGGAATTTTTTCCAGAACCAAACTGGTCAGACGTACAAACCAAAAGCCTCTCAAAAGATTAATAACCTTTATCTAAACAAAAATAATTGGATAGTTTAATACATAACCCCATTTGTGCATGGAAGAAGACATAAAGAAACCAATATATCTGAGACTGATAAGTCTATGAGGAAAACATGTTTGATGCAAATAATAGATCTATTATCATGCAACCACATTGCAGTGGACACTTGGGAGAAAAGGCTTTGGTAAACCATTAGTATGTCTGGACACAAGTTCAGAATTCAAAGCAATTACAAAACACAGCAGGAAAAACTGTATGTACAGTATAAAATTGTATTTATTGGGGTTTCAAGTATTTAAAAAAAAAAGCACATAGAAAGTAATCTGCCAGAGGCTGCATGCCATCATCTCCAGCAATTTCTCTGACAATACACCCAGTTCCTTGGATACTGCATTAAACCATATGTGTTTGTTTATAATTGGTGAAAAACCCCAACAGGGCATACACAAGTTGTTTGTCTCACATATGTTTAGTCAGACATAGTTAAAAAACTGCCCTTCCTGTTACCCCTTTTCCAGTATCAGATGTAGGCACAAGCCAGTGGAAGTGGAGCAGACATAAGCATGACCACCTAATTCTTGGCATGAGGGAAGTAGCTGGGAATGGGGAGGGGGAAGGGGAGACAAAAACACTTTGCATGGGTCAGTGCAGGAGACTGAGACATCTGTCAAGGATTGAAGCTAGTACATTTGCTCTTATTACAACCAATATTGTTGGTACTGCAATTGGCTTTATGCTTAAAGCAGTGCAGAGGGTGAGCACAAGTATGACAGTATTCCCATTTTTATTTTAAGTCACATTCAGCAGGAAACAGAGTTAGTAAAGTCTGGCATAAATGTAATGCTTGCTGTCGTTCAGTGCTAAGGAGAGGAAGAGACAGGATTTGGAGCTGCATCTCTAATATGACAGCTATACAACAAAAACCCACTTCCAAACAGAACACAATTTCATAGATTTGATACATCTTGTTTAACCCCATATATCACTGGGAAGCTTGAGGAAGTAAGGAAACAGGCACAAAAGAAAAGGCTGCAACACAAGCATTGTCCCACAAAACACATTCTGCTAACTCCTGACAAAGCTTCACTCTTCTTGCTAGCATCTAAGTTGTTCTGTCACATTTATCCACGTAAATAAAGACTAGTTAAAACTTTCTTTACACTGTTTGATTTAAATGGGACTGAGTGATAAATAGGAATTGACTTCATACACCGCACAATTCAGTAATCTACCTACTTTGGTACCTAGTTCTTACATTTACCCTGAAAATTTACCATGTAATCATCCAGAGTAATCAGCAGAGATTTTACAACCAAGAACAGCCAGCCAGCACACAGGTCCTTTACAAACATCCCTTCTGCATTATAATCCATTAGCAGTTATTGTAAATGCTGATAGTTACTACATTTGGTCATGTATGTGTTAGGATACAACTGTTTAATATGCTGCACATTTATATGTATATAAAATTATATATACAAACTCATACTGAAAAGCAGTTCAGTACAAGAAGCTGAGAAAAATCTGCACACCTTTCATGGCAAGGCTAAATGCATCATTGCTGGAATGTTCTCCAGGGATGACATCAATCTCTTGCAACTCAAGATTCATCAGAGAAGAAGGATTTCACCTAAGTGACAATGGCATTTTGTACAGCTTTGAATCAACTTATTTAACTATGATTTGTAAGTAGTATTTTAAAATTATATTACTCCTCCTAAAAGAAATGTCTTTTTACACAGATTAGTAAACTTCCTTCATAAACTGAGAGTAATGATAAAACTTTCTATCAAATTCTAGAAAATTAGAATTTTCATGTGCTTTATCACCTTTGCAAACAAAGCTAAATACTACATTTTCACCAGTGGTACATTTCAGCATTTGGGATTTAAGAGAAGCTGCTGGCTAAAAGATAACAAGAATGAACACTGTAGATGAGATGGAGAGGAGATGTCTGAAATGAGTAGCTGGGACCAGTTGTTCTCTCTGTCTCCAGGTTCAAAGGGGCTCCAGATAGCTGACTAGCACATTCCTCGCACTGCACCTTGGGAAAAGGTGATGGTTAGGCATGTTTCACAGGAAAAAAAATCAGAGTTACAAATACATAGAAACTATCTTGATTCAGATGTCCTAGAGCTCAAAAGAGTAGAACGCTGAGAATCCATGAGGGAAAGATTCATGTGTGTTTGCTCTGCTTTTACACTCAGCCAAAATTTTCAGCACCTCTGAGAAAAAAAGATGTAAGGCTAGATGGGATGTTGGTCTGACAGAATATGTAACAGGCTCTTATGTGTAGGACCTGCACAAAGTAAGCTGGGCAATAATTTCCCCCAAGTGTTTTGTTGGGTGGTATCTCCCTCCATACTGTTGATGTCTGCAGCAGGATCTGGACAATCAATTTATTGGACAAAGAGCCCCACTCCTCTCTACAGCAGCATTTGGTGTTTACCACTGAATGTGGAGCAGGGATTGCTCAAACTCCATCATTAATGCACTGCAGAACTAGTTTCTCCACATGCATGTGGAAGCCCATAAAGCTTCTGATAAGTTCTAAATCAAACTCGTGCATTTTAAAAGACAAATGCAGACACCACAAATCATTGATAGTTTTCCAGCATCCACTTAGAACTTTGTTTTCAAGAATGAATTAAGCAGCAAAGTAAAATAAAAAGGCTCATTCTGCAGTGTGTCAATCTGTTTGCACAGTAAGCTGGAACCTAAGAGATTCCTAACTCATCTATTTTCCAGTGCTTTAAAACCTTCCTGGAAAGATTAAGCCTTCTGCTGGCCTAGTAATTTATGAAAATCTATATGGATGATAAACTGACATTAATACTTGATAAATGGACAGACCATAGTCAGCCATTTACAGCTTATTAATAATTTGCTCTAGTATATTTTAAGACAACTGATGAAGTCAGCTCTTTGCATAAAAGTGAACACTGGAAAACTCACAGCATTTCTGAATTGGAACTTTCTTTCATTTAAGAAAGTAGTTCCCAACCATTACTCCAGAAGATCAGTAACTATGAATAAAGATTTGCTGGACACTTAACTGAATGTTTAATTATCATGCTGCATAAAACCCCACAAACTCAGCAGCCAAAGGTATTCAAGGGGTCTATGTTTGCCACTGGTGCTCCGAGGAATCTTTTAGCTACCATTTTAGTATAGAGATCTCTGCAATATAAAGCATGTGATTTGAATTGTTTAATATCATTACTACTCTTCCACCACCCCAAAGCTAGGGATACACCTAACTTCTCTAACAGTACTTTTATAATGCATTTCTCTTTTCTCTTCATGGCTACTGGTGTGCAGATATTTTCAGACTCAGCCACACACAAGCCTTCCCTCTTCCCAAAACCCTATTCCCAAATCAAGCCTGCTGGTGTCAATTAAAAGACTTTCTGACAAACTTTCAATAATTTTTAAGACTCAAATAAAAGCCAAATGTTTCCATGTCAGTGTTATTGATGCTTTGAGTGTTTTCTATGTTCTTTAAGTGGTGGGTTTAGTTAGCAAATAGTTGTATTCAGTGCATTGGGTGGCATGCCCAGAAATCTGCTTTTTGCAGGTGCTGGACACTGAAAATTTAACACTTGCCACATTTAAGAGTAACTACAAACTAAGAGTAGCAAAAGTCGAAGGCTTCCACCTCCCATTTCTCACATCCTTGCATTTTCAGGACCAGGGTTTCTTACATCTCCAAGGCATCCATTTGTTGTTAGATACTGGCAATGAAAGGACTGGTTCAAGGAACAGACTCTCATTCTTATAAACATTCTGATGATTAAACAGAACAGATTTCCTATTGTTAAAAAGTTAGAATGGCACCATAGTTGGAATCGATAAGCAAAATCCTATCCATTTAAAGTTACTTAAATTAATGCCCAAAATAGTATCTTTTGGTTTCTGATTTTCCTCTTTTCTCCCTTGTGCAATCAGCAGACTACTGCACAGATTGAGACAGATGCTTATTAGTCTCTGAGCCCAGACCATCCATACTTCTAAAGTTACATATTAACAGATTTCAAAAAGTGGTGAATCTCCATGAAAAGTGACTTCATACTACAATATACAGAATATAAAATAAAACCTCTGCATGTTCTATTGAATGGTTTCTGGAGCACAAAGTGGTATTTCCTGTGAATACAACAAAATCATACAACTAACAAATTAATCATGATATGTTAACTGCTTTCAGACTCAATAAAATAACAGCATGGACTGGAGGAGCAAATGTCAGTTGTATTATTAGCTTTAAAATCCAGCAGCTTTCTAAGTCAACAAACAAAATCTGTCTTTGCAGCCGCTGACTTCTTTAAATCGGTGTGAAAATGACACCTGGAAAGTTCAAGAAGCCAGGAGAGGAATGCACAGCCTGATCTCTTCTGGTTTCTTTTTGACTTACCTCTAACCAGGATGGATTTCATTCTATAGCTTTTTATAACTCTCATGAACCTAGTTTGCTGGCTTCTTTTCTGGTTTCAGTAATTGCAGTGTGAACTAAATGATCCAGAAACAAAACCATCAGAGAAGCCACTGTCCTTTTAGCTTCTTGCTTCAACAATCAGGGAAAGAAAAGGAAGAAAAATGCAGTCTGTAGCCACTGCTGCTACCTGCTCAGCAGATGACGGATTACAGTCTCTTGATCTCCATCCTTCCTAGCAGGCATGGATCCTACATCCCTTTTTGTTGTCTTTGCTTTTGTAGAAGGTAGAGAAAGAATATTAATAGATGCACGTTACAATTTTTTTTTCAGAACTCTCTCATTCTCCAAGTACCTCCTGGTAATGTGTATCTCAAGTAAGAATGAATCACTTCTCTCAAATATACTAAGTACTTCAAAAAAGTCCATCTAACATATGTTGCACTTTTTAATACTATTTTCTATAAACCTACGGGTTTGTTATGCCATAAGTTCTGGTGTACCTAGATAAAGCTTGAAGAGCTTTAAACAAAATCTTTCTTTGCTGTCATAGCATTTACAAACTCCTCACAGTATCAGCAACAGAGTATTGGATTTTTAAACAAAAGGAACTGAGTTGTTCTAACCAGCAAGTTTAAAGCAACCTCCCTTAATGGATGAGAAAAGTGCAAGTTGTCATACCAGTGGAATACATATGGGTCTTTATCATTTGACAGATAACAGTTTTTCTCTCCCTCTGCTCTGCCAGAGATAACTCTAAAGCAAATAAGTACATATTCTCTAATAAACCATAAAAGAAAATAAATTTAGTAAAAATCTCCTAATTCATGACAAGTAGTATTTTCTTCAAGTTGCAATTTTGATTACATAACTCATTAATAGTTTTCATATGAAAGCATGTGCATCAAGAGAATGACTTCTATGTCACAGAATATCTCACAAACTGCAGCATAACCCAGCAGTGGAAGCAATTTTAACCTACAAACCCCAAATGTATGTAGAATGTATTATGCTGTATAACACAAAATAAACACTATCATTACATTCAAAATATGAGCTCCAGCTAAGAGCTGCCACTGTCATCAAATCGAACTAAAAACTCTACAAAGCCCAGTAAGTAAGAAATATTCTTTTATGCAGGAGTCCTTGGAAGATATGAAACAGAATGGGCTATTTCCACCCCATCAAGGTAAAAGACACAACATGAGGCAAACTGGTGCCTACCTGATGTATAGAATTATTTCCTTTTAGATCAAGTTTTAGCCTGCTCTGAGGGAGAGAGAGATAATATGCTGCTACTTCAGCTAGAAGACTGAAAATCCTGCCAAACCTAGTTACTCAGTGCTATAATTTGAAGATAGGTAACACTACAGGGAATTGTAAGAATAAGTATTGAAAAGCACTGCAGTCACCTAAAAAAGCTTGAAAATAAAATCTGTAATCAGAATTGAACATATATTAGCAAGGCAGGACTACAGCAAAGCTTTAGTCTTTAATTAATTCATCAGATTAAGAGAATGGCTCAGAAGAGACATACTTGGTCACACAGCTGCAGTCATCACAGAGGGATGTACCATCAGATGCTAAATCCACCTGCAATTGCCAAGCTGACACCCAGGAGTGCAGAAATAGGACATAATCATCATCATCACTCAACAGGCCATAGGCATTTGCAGTCACATTGTTGCTTGAGATTGAGATAAAAGGGAAAGTAAAAAAAATACAAAAACAAACCAGGAGAAAGCCCAGAGTGCTCTCACTTATTCCTCCATCTTATCCCCATTCCAGATCATGCTGAACATCTTCAGGAAACAGACAGACCTTATGATGGAAGTTCATCATAACAACTGAATCAGAAATGGCATCCATACAGTGCTTTTGCTGCTTTCACTTTTTCTACTCCAAAATACCTCAAGTCTATAGTTTCTCTCCAGCTGTGTTCACCTCTTCCTCTTTGTGTTTATATCTTCTTTTGTTTCTTTTTAATCATCCCACAAGTAATGCTTATATTTAAACAAGTGCCTGTAGCAGTTCATAATAAACCATAAGTTTGGTATCCAAAAATGTGATAAATGCTGTTAACAACTTCAAAAATCTACTTACATGTTTCACTGCATACCTTTGCTGTCCTTTCCAATGTCAAATAACTCATTACTTTTCCATTGGTTTTCCTTTTTCATCAGACCCTCTCTGACTTGTCTACTCAGCTTTCTGATTCCCAGTGATCTAATGATTAAATTACCACATTTTTTTTCTTACATTAGATGCAAACAAATTCCACTTATTTTTCATGAGGCAGGTTCTCCTGCACTGCTCAACCTGCACTGGAAGGGAGAAGCCCATGCAGTGTCTCCAGAAGTGTCTGAAAACTCTGTTTCCTAAGTGCACAGTTAATTCTTCTAACCAGCAAATTCCTACAGAGTAGGAGAAACCAGGAAAAGAAAGACATATGCAGAGTGATCCACTTCGTGGAGAGTAAGAGAGAGATGAAGATAAGTTATAACCACAGCAGGCATAAAAGATTTCCCAGATGGAAAGATATTTCCCATTATGAACATGCAATCTAGCACACAAGGGAATAAATTATCCAGTATTTAGTAGACTGGCAAAGCTACAGCAAAGCATGAGAAAACACAGAATTTCTAGACACTAGACCTATGAAGTGATGTTTTGTTACCACCAGGTCTGCAAGCAAAGTTTACTAATGAACAAGTTTTCAGTGATGAAGCTCCTCAGTTTGCAGAGGGAAAAGACCAGAAGGCTTAGAAGATTTCCAGCTACTATGGTTGTGATCTGAACGCAAACCAGAGCACAAATGTTTATCACAAATGTGTGATAAACAATCACAGTCCTCTTCTGCAGTCCCCTGGTGCTGTGGAGCCAAGGAAACTACAAAACAGGAATAGCCTCTTTCAGCATTTTGGCTCTCTTCCAATTCTCCTGGAGCAGCAAAAACACAGGTTGGACTTACCTACTTTATATGCTAACTTTAAGTCCAAGAATCCAGCCAGAGACAGGGTGCATACCACAGGCCCTGAAAAATGGCTTGGTCAAACCAGTTTTGCTTATTCTTAGTACTAGCTGTAACTCTTGCAGTAACATAAATGAATCTGCCTGCCTCGTGACAGCTTCTCCTGCACACAGTGGCAGAATAGAGGGAAAATGGGGGAATGATACAAGGATAATTTTTAAAGGTGGGTATTTTTAAAGTTCAAAAGGAGGGTGTGTTTAAAGCTTAAGTTTGCTATACCTATGTACTATGAAATCTGGATGATGACCCAGGATTAACCTGGATCAGCCAGTAGAAACACCATCTTCCTTCCCTGGCAGTCCATCTGCTATTCTTCATATACACACCTCTTATGCCTCATTCTTGTTCTCTATGTGAACTGACATCCCAGGCTTGATTATTCAGCCACCAGGACCTACATATTTCCTTCTACTTTCTAAACAGGATTACTGTAGCGTGGTGATGCTTTCAAAAGCCACTAAAGCACAGACGATACCCACAGCACATGACACCTTTGCTGGGCTGAAAAATCCACTCTCCTGGAAAAATCTATGAGAAAATAACCTAAACAACAAAACCACAGCTATGAAGTATTTTCCATACAATGCCTCAAGAACCCTGCAGGATGTGCCTATCTGGTACAACCCCACTATTCCAGTTGTTTCCTGTGATGGTTGGCCTGGGGCCATGCACACACACAGGTCCTGGCTGCCATAATAGCCCACCTTGAGGCCCCCCACTGCCATAATAGTCAACCTTGAGGCCCCCCCACTGCCATAATAGTCAACCTTGAGGGCCCCCACTGCCATAATACCCCAACTTGAGGCACCCCCACTGCCATAATAGTCAACCTTGAGGGCCCCCACTGACATAATACCTCAACTTGAGGCCCCTCACTGCCATAAAAGCCCACCTTGAGCCCATTCCTCCCCAGGAAAAGCTGAACTTTCAAAATTACCTTACTAACTTTGTTCTAGGCATTCCTGGGGGCCACCTGTGCAGAACATCCCTTTTTTTGCTTGCTTGGTTGGTTGGGTTTTTTTTTTATCACCAGGGTGCAGGCAAAAGGGTAGCAATGGGATTTTCTGTTCATTCAGGCTACCAAATAGGTAGCTCCCTGAGGCTCAACCTTCCCTGATTTTGCCTTTTAGTAGAGCTGTGCAAATCATGTGCTTTATTAAAAAAAAAACAAAACACAACAGACCCCAAAAAAAGACTCCAGAAACTAAAAGAGAGAGGGGACAAATAAACCAAACAGGCAACCTGAAGATTTTTTTTTTCCTTCAAAAGTACTTCAAAAACACATTGCAACTCTCTCTGGCTCTCCCCTTTAAACACAGTACTTCCCAAACCCATGCAAGTTTCTGCACAGATTCAGACACATTTGCACCTTTGCCCAGGATCAACTGGTCCGAATTTCCTACTAATCGGAAAGCCCTTGCTCAGTTCAAGGGTAAGAAATTCTGAAACACCCTCCTAAATTCAAAGCAAAAGGACTATCTGGCAGCTCCTGGCCCTGCAAAGCTCCTATTCAACTGCACACAGGCTGAGTAAAGGGCAGGTTGTGATGGACAAGAACATATTTTCTATTACCTTTTCTATTGCTGTGACAGCAGAGCAAATTGATTCTTTTTTTTAGCAGAGCTCTCTGGGAATGTTACACAAAGGCCCAGAAGTGATTTTTTTCATTTCAGGTCCTTCTGTGTCACGTTGTTTGTCTGCCTGCCCCTCCTCTCTGTGGGCTCCTTCTCATTTCACAGGCCCACCTCAAGTGCTACCAGCCACTACTGCTGGCTTGACTCCCGCTAGGATTTTAACCAGAATCATAGAATAGTTTGGGTTGGAAGGAACCTTAAAGATCATCAAGTTCCAACCCCCCTGCCACCTCCCACTAGATCAGTGCCTTGTCCAGCCTGGCCTTGAATACCTCCAGAGAGGGGGCACCCACAACCTCTCTGGGCAACCTGTTCCAGTGTTTCACCACCCTCACTGTAAAGAACTTCCTCCTTATGTCGAGTCTAAATCTCCCCCCCTCCAATTTACATCCGTTGTTTCTAGTCCTCCCATCCGATACCATATTAAAAAGTCCTTCCCCTGCCTTTCTGTAGGACCCCCTCTGAAGATCTGGCCTTCTGTTTTGTGGGATAAAAAACAATCTTTTGATGGCACCTGGGCAGATGACAGCATTACGAGTCGGCCGACTAAGGGAGCTGCTCCTCCGAGGGCCAGACCACGACGGGCTGAGCCTCAAGGACCAGCGGGGACCCGAACCCGCCGGGTGGTGCCTCAGCCGGGCGCCCAGCTCCCCTCACGGCCCGCACCGCTCACCTGCAGCGGGCAGCGGCCGGGCGGGGCGTGCTCAGGCAGGCGGCCGCGGTAGACCTGCTGCTCGAAGCGGGGCTCGTTGTCGTTGGCGTCCTCCACCCTGACGCTGAGGCGGCAGGCGGCGGCGAGGGGCGGCCGCCCTCCG